>JAQBSW010007581.1:0-39949 GCA_029291075.1 Eudiplozoon nipponicum | reverse complement strand
ATAGCGTCTAGCAAAAATTGTTGCACCTCCAAAGGCGCCCCCACCAAGCAACACCAAGATGAAGCCAATTAACGAGGCAATCGGCGAGCTTTTCAGGCACCGAATACACAGACCATCTGTTAAAATACACAGAAAATTTAAAAAATGCAAATTTGGACTATTTTCTTACTGGAAGTTGTTAATAGACAATTTAACACTGAATACATTGCAGAAGCACTCGTTCGCTCTTGAAGCATATGTTATAAAACTGGTCGAGCGTTATAAGATCGAATTGTAGTACAAATAATCTAATCATGTACAAATATAAATATATTTTGCATTTATAACATCTAATAAACCATAGACTTTCCCATACAGGGAAGACCCTCAGTAGTAACTAGGAATGGCGGCTTGGATTGCACCAGCAACTAGTTGGTTCCGAGTCATACCTCTAATATTCATCGCCATTTCCTTGTGGCAGTAGTTTCGGTGTTTAGAAACTTTATTTTAGAGCATTTTCATTACAACAAGAATGCTAATTAGTAACGCACAAATTTAAAACATATTTTCACAGTTTTCTTGCATGAACTTGTAAATACGCTAATTCGGTTCTTTTTTGCCGTTCACTCGCAATCCATCGCTTTCACCTATTGACAGTACTCTGATTTGGAAATATTTCTGCAAAGTTGCATGAAGTCATAACACGTTATTGATTAAAATCTATAGCAAATTTAACGTTATATCGATTTACTGTTGGCAATAATGTAAAACAAAAGCAGAATTTAGGCCATGGAATTAGAAAATAAACTTTCATCAGCTCTTGGTATAACAGAAAAGGTGTAAATATTGATTATGCGAAAGACTTCGGCACAAAAGTCATACTTCTGAAACCTGTCAAACAGTAATGTTGGATAATATAGATGCAACCACGAACAACCCGCATGGAGAATAAACCGCGTTGTTAATTTTCTAAGTCCGTGCAAGCGAGAACTAGACTAATACATAAAAAGAACCAATAAACAATTTTACGCATTAAATGAACACGAACTACAAGGGCAGGTAAATAATATTAGTAAAACCGTAGTACTGCTAGCTTGGTCTATTTATTGAGTATGGTCTCCACTATCATACCGCATGCATACACATTTACGAAGTTGTACATACGGTTAGTGAACACAGTTAATATGCATGTTAGTGCCAGAATCGCAAATGACAAAAAAAAGACGCTACTAGCCGCCAGATGCAATTACACTATCTGAAACAATAAATTTTAATTCAATGATGGTGTAAAACGGGCCATCAAATAATAAGCCTAAGGGCAGGAAACGAAGCATCAGTACTGGAACATGATAGTTGGTCAGCTTCAGAAAAGCCATAAGACCAGTCGTGGAACTTAAGAGAAACGTCCCAAATCTGAAATGAATAAACGATAAGATTTGAAAGTGACGCGACCAAAATAAATGCTCGGAATTTTGTTTCCCTTTCGAACTTCGACAAATCTTCAAATAAAGCGAATCGCACACTGCATTAAACCAATGACTGAATTTGGCCGTGAAATATGGTAAAGTGGGAACCTATTGAAAAACGGCTGTATTCTTCGGTTGGCTACATTAGTTAATAGCTTTATTAAACTATAAAAAAGAAGATGGAATAATCTGACAGAAAATCAAGATTTACACAATGAAAAAAACTGTTAAAACCTGTAATTTGGCAGGCTTATTGCACCAATTTGCTTTCAAACTAATTCCAAAAATGGGATATCGTCGCGATCAACGTAGAAACTGCGCATATAAATAACATTGGAGGCTGAGCGTCTTATCAATGGAGACTGACAAATACGCACATAAATATACCTATCGGCAATTCAAGAAAGTAATGTAAAACTTCTACACTATTTATAGCGAAATGTCTACTTGACTTCAAGAGGAAGGACGGAATAAAGGAAAGAAGAAGAAAATTTATGCAGTAAAACGTGGACACATTAACGATGTAATGGAACAGTCATTTATTGTGCGGTTTGTGATACCAATTAATTAAATCAAGGTTGGCAGCTTGATATGAATACAAATTCCATTGTACATACATTTGTCAATATAAACAAGGCATTGTATACCATAGCAAAAGTCAATTCAATTAGTAAACCAGTTGCGTCCTCATTATTAATTCTTCAATTAATGTTCAGAAGTTTTTTGCAAACGGGTCTCGAATCGGAGTACATTTTCTTCAGAGTCTGTGACTCTATTTGTTGGGCAGAGTTACGAAACTGGTCTACTGTATGAACTGACTTTGTATATATAGACAAATTTGGGCATAATGCGATTGGTGTTTATGTCAAGCCAGCAAGCCTTGATCAAATAAATAATTAATTGTGCAAATTTATCGACATAACAATCTATAAAATGAGCCACGGCAATTAGGCTTTTAGTAAACTTATTTACCATTTCAGTTTTGACAGAATTAGTCACGCCTACTACGACATATGAAAAGTAGAATTACGTTTACGCCTTATAATAACCTGCAAATAGACAAACGATGTAAATAAAAAATTTTATTGACTGCGCGGGTGGTGAAAACAATTCTTCAAATCCAGTTTGTGGGTTTGAGATAAACACCAATCTAATTGAACCTAATCTGTAGCACAACATAGCAAATCAACAGCCAGTCATACGTACTGACGCGTTTCTACCTTCCACGGAAACCTGACTAGCTAGAATCAAACAACGATGCATATATAAGGAGTGGAAAAAAGATGCACGACTTTCATCAGCTCTCGCCATATCTACATAAGTTACATAATCAAACAGCGTGTAATTTAAATGGCAGTATAAATTCATTATAAAGCAGGTACGCAAAAAAAGTTTAATAAAGGTCATTTTCATTTCTCCAGAACTCAATTAGACTGTAATATCTGGTACTTTTTAAAGCAAATTGGATATTTTTAGATTATGCACACATGCAGTAACAAACAGAAAGTGGGAAGCCTACGCGCAGGAGAACGCAGAAACGCGCTTACACACGGTATTCAGTAATTTCTAATCAAATGACTTACTATATTATCTGATCTGCGTTTACTAACACAGCTTTCATTGTTCCAGTAGTTTTCTTTTGAAAAAATATTTCGGCCTAACTTAGCGTTGCATTTTGCTTCACAAGTTTAACAAACGAAACAAATGAAGCAAGCGCGTTGTCAAAAGAAAACTACTAGAACAATGAAATCTGCGTTAGTCAAAACACAGATCAGGTAATTTCAATTAATCCAGGTCCGCAATTAAAACCATCCTTCGACTTACTATATTATTAATTTAATCAGGGTTGCAATCTTGATGTAAACACCTGATCCATTACGTGCATACATTTGTCAGTATAAACTAAACGTTGTATAGTGTAGAAAATGCAGTTCATCTAGTAGACCGGTTTCATTCTTATTAGAAGCTCTTCAAGTACTGTCCAGAATTTCCCGCGCACAGGGCTCGAACCTGGGCATATATGCTTCGAAATATGTGAATTTAACAACTGAGTCACCCTGCCTCACGCTACATTCAATTTTCAGTTATATATTAAATAATGTGTTTATGCCAGCCTTTCCGTCATGTGGAACCTATATGACATCTCAGTAGATCCAAAGTTCCAACTAGCCACTCCAAATCTTTCATTATAGAGCATAAAAAACAACACCTGGGAAAGTGGTTCTGAATTGATCATTTATATAATTAAATGATCATTGGTTGCGCGGGCGTTGATAAAAATTATTAAAATGAAGGTTACGCTATTGATATAAACACCATTCCCATTATACATATACATTTTTCAGTATAAGCTAAGCATTGTGTAACGTAGAAAAGGAAATTCATCCTGTTGACCAGCTTCATTCTTATTGGGAAATCTTTAAGTAATTTCCTGTATTTTCCGCGGACAGGACTCGAACCTGGGCACATCTGCTTCGGAGTTCGTGACTATAACCACAGACCTACTCTATCCACGACAAATTCCGGACACAATTTAAAAGTTCCCAATGAGAACGAAACCGGTCTACTAGATGAATTGCCTTTTCTACATTATACAATGCTTAATTTATATTGACAATTATATATATATATATATATATATATATATATATATATATATATATATAACGGGATTGATGTTTAGATAAATGTTGTAACCTTGATAAAAATAACTGTGACGACCGACAGTGCAACCAATAATCTTTTAGTTGCATACACTAAATATTGACTGCATTAAATGAAATACATCTATCAGACAATGTTTTTTCCTTATTAGCTAAAATTGATGCGGAGAGAAATCAATACCAAGACTATTTTGTCCTGAAGCAAATATAGTATAATCGACATGACATAATTAACTCATTTCCTCTAGTTCTTAACTTTATTCAAGCATAGTTTTGTTCATTCTTTACTTCTTGTGGTCACATCAGTTTATAATTATCCTCTAAATGCCTTAACTATTTAGTTTTATTTCAGTAATAAATGTCAGGCCACACGGAAATGAAGGATGTTATATTCAAATAAATGTATTTGAGCTGGACTTTACTCTGTGTAATTATAAACTGTAGGACAAATGTAAAAATAGCGCGAAATATCAAGCAAAGTAAATTAAAAAGACCACGGTTTCGTTCATTCTCGGTATACCTCATTAAAAGCCAGAATTTCCAGCACAAGATATCAAACTGTGGAGATTATGACCCGAGTTATACAAATAATTCCCTACGCCACTGGGCCACACATACTATGTAACTTTTATCTTCAGCTTAATTTACATAATTAAACACACATAGATCGCCCAGTTGGTGGTAAAATCTCTGGGCAACAAGGTTACTTTCGTGTGATTATGGAAAATCAAATTTTATTTGACAGTGTGCGCAAAATAGCAAAACTATTCGATGCCACATTGTACCAGAGTTTCAACCTTCCGTATTAATCTTCAGAAGACATAAGTATACCGATTAACCGCAATGTCTATATAAAGTGTGGGAAATAAGATACATGGTTCTCACATATTTTAGTCAAACATCTAGCTCTTGACTGTAAAATACGGCTGAAAAATTTATGCCAGACTACAAGAGATGAGAGAGAATTTACTTTCCAAACATTATATTTTTGAAAATTAAAGACAGTGAATGCAAATACCTTGTTAGATACAACAAGAGTGAGGTAATATTTTTTGTTGTTTGATTATTATTTATTAGTTTACAAAATGTTCTAACGATGACTGATAAAGTACAGAAAACTGCATTAAAATCGAGCAACAGTATTTTTTTCTGTTTTGCAACTGGTTAAACAAAATGGTATTGTTTGTTTCTCCAGTTTGAAAATCTCATGCACAAAATTTTTATTGCCATCCACGCAATCAATTATCTTTTATTTGTATGAAGTATGTATGCGTGACGCAAACTGTACAAATCTTCATAACTGCATAAAATGTGTAAATCCAACATTCACAGTAAAGTACAACGTATTTCAGACTTCTAGGGATAAGAATAAATTTTAATTCAATCTTTTCTCTGAATTTACAACATAGAATTGAGATAAATGGAATTACAAATTTATTATAAAGCAGTTATGTATGACACAGTTAAATAGAAAATTACCTTCGCGTCAGAATTCAACTAAACTGAAGTATATGCTATTTTATACAGTCATTTTATGGAAAACAAGGAGGTTAATGATTGATTAAACTGCGTTGTCCATACATGCTTCATAATAAATTCACATCTCCATACATGACTTATATCCCAATTCAAATTAAAAGGTATAAAAACGGCTGAACTAAAATGAACACATGAATTGAAGTGCCGAGGGACGACACTGCCACGTCGAGAAACCATTCATTACACTTCACTCAAATGCAGATAAGGCAGGGAATTCGAAATTAAAAGATTTTATTTGTGGCTCATCTAAAGTGACCAATTTGCCTGATTATTTTATAAACAATGCTGTTTAGTTTCGACACATGCTACTTGACAACGTGGAAAAATAAATTTCAGTGTCGATCTCACATATCAGTATTTTTTATTCACAACACGAATATATTACATTTGAAATTTTAGAAGATTAATTTTACTTCATATTTAAATATGAACTACGTGTTGCCTGTGAGAATTTTAAAGTCGGGCACAAGCGATTGAATTTCACAAAGAAGGAGTACATAAAAGGACTCAACGAATTGCGATACAACAACGAAATTAGATAAATGAAGCCAGGCAAATACTTAAGCATAATTATTAAGAATACCACTGTTTATATTAGTTAAATCGGTAATACTGTTGATGACGAACAGACTTTCAAATAAATAAAGACAGAACAGAAATTACCGAGGATTTAATATGGCCTACGATCAAATATGCGTTTGACGCAAGTCAAACGAGAATCGACGATGTAAATTCTAATGAAATCATTATCAGACGTCTTCTCAAAAAAAGCAAAATCAGTGGGCCCACAGGCGATCAGAACGTACAGTTTGCCGAAAGTACACAATGTAGTTGGAACACACAACTTGCCACCATTTACACCAATAATGACAATGATCAACACACCACAGAAAAAACTGGCAAGCAATTCTACAATCAATAAAAATGAAAATTTTAAACAATTGCGTTCGCATTACTTTTGACTTAGCAGATAGAGTAAACTCGTCTGTAACGACACAAATCAATCGCCGACATATTGCGTAAATTAAATTCAAATTTATTTACGTTGCACCAATGAGAAAAAAGCAAAATTGCCGTTTAACCACGTTTAACCACGTTTAACCAATAGTATGCAAGTACACATATTGCATGCTATTTAAGCACGATAATTTACCATGCAAGTCAGTTGGTCGTATCTGCGTTCTGCCTCGTGTTACACATGTGCGTGCTGTCGGCTGTCAATACCTACGCTGGATATTGATTTGTTTCACCAACAATTGTCAACATTCGTGACTCACCGTGTTGCACTTCAGCCAGCAAGACGAGCCAATTAATGCAGAACTACAACCAAGTTGTTCACACATGATAACAACAGCAGGAACCACAACCAGAGTCCACCCAAGGAACAGAACATCAACTTACATATATATAACTTACGCGAACGTCGCCAAGGCCCTCTTAAGGGCCCCCCATATCAGCAACTAATCTCTATTCAGAGCACCTTAACCGAGTTTGTAACGTCGTACGGCATTTACTTGAAGCCGGGGCGTTTACACGTCTAATGTCAAGAATAAATAAATTGACCTCGTTCGATGTCAAAAATCGATTTACAAGCATTACTAGTGATAGAAATATCATCTAACAATTCTCTTCAATGTGTGCACCAAAGGTGTTCAATTCAGTTTAATTGGTCAATATTTCACGCAAGTTGATGAAGTGGTGATGGGCAATCCGTTAGAGTATTAAATAGCTGAAGTTTACATTTTCTATCTTGAAATATCAAAGCTACAACCACGTGTTTAAAAATAATGCCATTCATGTATGTTGTATATTGATGATAACTTTATAAGCATAAATCAACATACCGATAAAAATAAAATGCTTAAAACTTTAAAAAATGTGGACCAGCGCACTCAGTTAGCTTAGAATTATTAAAACCCTAAGTCTAAAGTTCGGTCTTACTTTGATGTATTGCCATTAAGACCAGAATATGGCAGTCTAAAAACAAAAATATATTGGAAGCTATACGCCCATTACCACAGCGCTGTCCCAGTTTCCAAAAAGTAAAATTCTATACGCAATTTATTTAACAGGATAAAAAACTTCGTTCTGATGAGCTACATGTCAAGAACTGGCGGCGCTTAAAACACTTTATTAAAAATTAGTACTCCGAAAAGTTTGTCAAAACATATATAGAGCATAAATAACGACACATGAGGCAATCAAACCGCATCCAAACAAAAGACAATATACGTCAGTATACCTTTTAAAAGGAACGCATCATCCGAAATATTTAGTAGATGAATTAGACGGCAATGATTTCTCGAACGCCTAGTACACAAATGTTTTTCATACAAAATATTGTCTGTTTAACATAAATGGAAAGGATAAGCTTTCTGCAATCGGTTTATTCATGCAAAAATCATAACCGGGCGGATTAAAAGATTGCTAAAGAAGCGAATTCAAGAACATCTGTTTTGTCTTCGATCAGGCTGTGTGCGGATTCGTCGCTTTCTTCCGAAGGCTTCAACGCCGTTCATACCAACCACTAGAAATGAGATGCGATCTAATCTTCGTTGACTGGCTACGTTTCAGAACGGCGTTTCCCGTTCCGTCATCAGGCCTCTAATAACACGCACAGTCAAAATTCTCACAATAGCAGACTCGGAAGATCTGGACGAATACGCACCCCGCCTGATTGAAGACGAAACAGATGCGTACTTGGAAATGGGGATCAATCGTATATTTGCGAAACTGATAGTGCAAAACGACAACCCGCGAACGCAAATCGTGGAGATTCAACATATGAAGCTAGCACTCCGCAAACATTCAAAGAATTCAGGAATTTTTTAGCTACCACACACCTGATATAGAGCAGAAAGTTCCCACAATAGCTCAACGCATTGCTTATGAAAATCGCATAGAAAATCTGGCAGATTTCCAGGTTTTCATGAAAGCAAAATACAAAAAAATTATTACGCACAACAGATGCTGTATTATGAAATATCCCTAATCCTATTGAACAATCATTGATTGCGCGAGTGATGGTAACAATTCTTTAAATCAAGTTTGCGAACTTGAGGTAAGCACCAATCCTATTGCATTTAACCAGTCGACGATCAACATATGAAACTTCATCAGTCACATGTACTGGCGAATATATATATATATATATATATATATATATATATATATATATATATATATATATATATATATGAGTGTTTGTGTGTGTGTGCGCGCGCGCTTTTGTTTGTGTGTACAAATTTTACTTCATGTTCTCTGAATAATATGGACCATGCGCGTTAGAAAATTTTCTGCACGTATACGGTTAGGCCACCACTGATTTCAGCCAAAAGGCACACAATCAAATTAGACATCAACATCACATGCATTTATAAATGAAAAAAAACCTGAAAACGATGAGAAAAGGCTGTATTCAGGAGAGTTGATTTTTTGTTTGCTTTCTAGTTAATTGTCGCGTTTTAGGCGTGCCTAATTTAAATTCACATAATCTGACGTCAAATTGACCATGTCTGTGACAAATTGATGAATGGCAGTAAATAACAGTAAGTTAGTTGTAGCAAATTTATCTGCTGTGCGATAATTTACCCAGTTTTGATTGCTAATCATGCAGCTTCACTTGTCGTCTCTACCATTTTAAGGTTAATTCAATCAGGATTAGCAAAAATTAAGCACCTTACGCATTCCTTGTTGCGGAAACTTTATATAATTTCAAGTGTATTAATTTACTGATTGTTGCGATGGTGATAACATGTGTACGTATCCAGCTTACAGACTTCAAGTAATAAACAATAAACAGGCGTAATTAGACAAGTCTTGCAACTAAATTATACGGCCTCCAGCATCAATGAAAATGTGAGCAACCCTTCAGTTGACAAGCACGCACATCTGTTAGACGTACATTGGTTGCGGGAGCGGTGATAAAAATTACTCATTGTCTAATGTAGAAAAGGCAATTCATCTAGTAGAATGGTTTCATTCTTATTGAGAACTCATCACGTACTGTCCAGAATTTGCCGTGGACAGGGCTCGAACCTGGGATCGACTGCTTCGGAAGCTGGTGCTCTGACCAATGGGCCACTAATACCAGTGCCAATAGAAGCTGATACGTAATTATATCAGGCATTAGGCTGTCGAAAACCTTTCGCCCGACATCTTTTTTAAGTATAACTCGCCAGTAACATCTTGCGTGGCGTAGAATCCAGTTTTAAAAAAATCAAAAATGGTAACGTGAGAATGGGATGTAATGAGTAGATTCGTCTCCACGCCATCCATTCACGACGGTCATTCTGCCTGGATTGATCTTGTTCGAAAATCCTTCTCAGGATTAATTTAGCTATTAGCTTTGATAGAACACAGAACAAACTAATACCACGATAGTTCGCAAGTATCATTTTTCCATCTTATTTGTAGACGAACATCACAAGGCACGATTATAGTCATTTTGGACTTATTTCTTCATTCATAGTGCCGCAATAAACTAGTGCAGATCCTTTTAAAAGTTTAGTCTACTTTATGTGAAAAATTAAGAAACCGAATCCTCGATTTTTGTGGCTTTGTAGTCTCTCATGTGACAGCAAGTCTCGATCAACGTGGAAATTTTGATTTCCATCGCTTACCCCACCATTGGTCATATCTAACAGATTGACGGGCACTTGAAAGTGCTTCATTTGCAGCGTTTCCAAAACTCCGAGGATCCATACTTCCTTGGCTAAATAACCAATTATGCGTGCAATATAAAGAATCTGTAACAATCTTATGCTGCTCCCAACTTGTTAATAATATTAAGCCAGTGTGAATCCTATATACACCATTACTCGTGCTTACAATTGACTGAGCAGAGACATGGGCGTCACCGAAAGATAATGGAAAATTTTAGTCTGTTTTTAGTGCAAAAACTTTCAGAGAAATAAAACGAACATTCATTGCGCGGGCTGTGACATCATTTACTACAATCAAGGTTGCAAACTTTATATAAACACCTGACCCATTAAGTACTTACATTTTTTCAGTATGAACTAAGAATTTTAGGGTGTAGAAAAGACAATTCATGCAGCAGACCAGTTTCGTCCTTATCATTAACACATCACGTACTGGCCAGAATTTTCCGCTGAAAGCGCCCGAACTGGGTAACGTCTGCTTCGGAATCTGGTGCTCTAACCACTGAGCCACTCATACCATCGCCAATACAAGCTGATAAGTAATTGTAACAGAAATTAGGTTGTCGAAAATCATTAGAGCACCAGATTCCTAAGCCCAGGTGCGAGCCCTGAACGCAGCAAATTCTGGCCAGTACATGATGAGTTCCCAGTAAAGACGAAACCAGTCTACTGGATGAATTGCCTTTATCTGCACTATACAATTCATAATTGATACTGACAAATGTATGCACTTATTGGGTCAGGTGTTTATATCAATTTCGCAATCTTGATTATAGTAAATGTTATCGGCCCCCACGCAACCAATGCCCGTTTAATTTGAAATCGCTTTGTCGAAAACTATATAAAGTTAATTCGATCAATGCTTAAATGCATATTAGTATAGGAGATTGTGCCGTCAAAATTTCCAATATTTCTTGGCCAAGTACAGTGGGTAATGGGTATAGTACCGACTTCTACTGGCCCATGTGTACATGAGACCATATCCTTCGTCTTTGCTAACTCTGGTATATCTTTCGGGTACTATTTGAACTAATTTGTTACTAGTTAAGCAACATTTAATGCACAATTGCATAAAAATTAGTTCACAGCAACAAGAAATATATTTACAAATAATAATATCAAAGGTTCACTTCATCCTTATCCACGCTGCTTGCAATATTTCGTGTATTAATGAGAATTTGGAAGCCGTACACCAGTTAGGCTTTATAGATATGAGGAACTTATAATATATCGTAATCATGATCATTTCTAAGGCTCTAGATCTGTACGCACATTTATATGAAGTCGATATGCTTTGGCGAAGTATTAAACTTGTCATAAACAATCACTAGCATCACTAGCAAAGCACAAATTTCAAAGCTTGCATCCGTGCCGAAGAACTATATTATTTTAGCAGAACAGGACTCCTGTTTATGATATAAGCTTTGCCAAAGTTTGCTAACAGTCATTTAGGCTTGATCTTCAGTAAAACGGCTGACGTTTGTCCAATGTTTCCTCTCACCGCGTAAGAATTCTTTAAATAAATTTTGTCAGCTTGAAACGAACACCAATCACATTGTATCCAACCAAGCGCACAACAGCAATGCTACCATCAGTAACACTTACTTACGCGTTTCGATACTCCATGATCCTCTTCAGAGCACGGTGACGAACTGACTAGCGAGGATCAATCTGAAATGCATATATAAGCTATGGAAAATCCGATATGCGTCTCTCACCTCTAGTAGTCTCGCATACATTGTACTTGACTGGAAATGTCAGTGGCATAATTTCTATGCAATCACGAACATGGATTTTTTACAGCTTTCGCCACATTTATATAATTTTTATAATTAAATAATCTTTATTATGTCCATTGCCTTCAAATATTACACAGTATATTTCCAATTAGGAAGGAACAACGCATTAATAACAAAGTGGATAAAGGCCATTTATCTCGTGGATACTAAACATCGCTCTAGAATCTTTCATTTATATACATTCTGGGTTTCAATTGAGTTATACTAGTAGTAACTAAATCGCTCGCTTTTACTCATTTCTTGTTTTTTGGCAATTGGTAGTGATTATTAATCATCATGGATAGCATGGGTGGTGAAAATTTATTAAATAAAATTTTCGAGCTTGAAGTAAACACCAATCCAACTGGGAACTCTTCATGAATTGTCCAGATAGTCTCAGAATTCGAGGCAAATTTATTCCAGTTTAAGTCTAGTCTTATGAAAGTTCTGGACGTATTTAGGGTCCTCATAAGGATGAACCAGTCTCTACTCGATGAATTTCCTTTACCACACATGACGCTGTTTAGTGTGTGTTAGTATATATATATATATATATATATATATATATATATATATATATGTCTTATTCTCCTATTAATTAAAGAGATGGCTAGGTAAATTAAACAATAATTGATTGCGCGGGTGGGTGGTAACAGTTCTATAAATCAAGTTTACGAGCTTGGTAAACACCAATCCCAGAATTTAACCAGTCCTCATTTGCAGCTGGCAGTAATATTGTTATATTTTTCGACGCTGGTGATAGTCAGGGATTGGGTATTTACTTCAAGCTCACGGGCTGGATAAATTGTTTGAAAACTAATCTTAGAGATAAATTTTCCTAAAATGTAAATGCCTGCCATACAAAGTTGCTATTTCTAGCGCAGACGAACCTAAATAACCGATTCACTCGATGTTGTAATGTGTCCTTGTCAAGGGAATAAACGTCTATCATGAATACTAATACATAAAACTCTGGGTTGAAAAAGGCAGCAAAGCTTGTGATTATGTTGTAAGCGTGTGGATTCAGTAAAGCAACAACAGCAACACCAAAAATGAAAACACCTAAAACTACTTGAAGCATATTCAGTCAGACATTGGAACACAACATAAACGCGCATTCGCTTGGTTGCATAAATAATTTCACCTGTCCATTTTGACTAGGCTAAAAGTTTGCTGGGTAAAATTGACAGCCATGCAATTACAAGGCAATCCAGTAAAAAACACTAAGCGTGACAGACTCACACATCCAACCAAAAAATCCATCAAGTAGGCAGAAAATGACCTTAAGTATGAGAAAGTGTGGCTGTTCGTCGGTCGTGTGATGATAATTAGTCAGAACAGTTGCTTCACAGTTCGCAAATAAACAGATAAACATAATAAAAACGTGTATGGTCTAAATTTATGGCAAAAAACTCTTATAAAAGCACAAAGTAGAACTGCAGACTACCGAAATGACGCTAAAATGGCATAACAGTAGTTTATGATTTCAGGTCAGGAAGGAAAAAAGACATGTTTGCCCACTTGGCTGAGCCGTATGTAGGTGCGCATATAATTTCGTGCACACACACACACACACACACCTATATATATATATATATATATATATATATATATGAATCTATATTAATTTCCATCAGAGTCTAATTATAAACCACTGGCCAAATCGCTGATTGTTTTAAACGATTGTGGTGCGCGAGCGTCTTGTTAAATAAGATTACGGAGAAAGCAATAGAACGCCAGTCCTGTTATATATATATATATACATTATTCATTTTAAACTAAGCATCGTATAATATTGACAATGCAAATTATCCGCTTGACATACTGATTGTCAAACTGTTTGTGGGATGTACTCTCCGTTGGAAAAGGCTTCTGAAACCGGAATTCGAAATATTCGAATCACAAGGAGGACGGTGGACAAGGACAAGGTAATTAATCTATTCACTGTCGTGCAACATGTTTGTTTCAAAATTATCTAGTAGACCGATTGCGTCCTATTTGGGAACCTGCTAGTATAAGTCACAAAGACGTTTCATTGTCATTTCAATCGATATCGATCAAAATGTCGATCAATTGCATCCGTATATTTAAAAATTGCATCGACAGAGTAAAATTTGTCATTGTCAAACATCCGATCATTGTATCTTTCTTCAAAAATCGCACAATATGTCTTACTCCGGCCTAATTGATAGGAAAAATGTATTCTTCCCTCAGTCAAATTCAGGAGTGATCCAATCAAGTAGGGTGTTGCGCATCTATTGTCCAGCGTTGCAATGGAAGTCACAATCGGCATGAGAGTAATATAATGTTACTTGGCTTATGCTGAGTTTCGCATATGCAACCTGGCAATTGGAGACATAATCGTACTCGCGCCAACTCTCAACCGTTTTTCTAACTAAAAAGAATCTACACGAAATGCTATTACATTTGGCCGTCGGCGGTGAGCAGCTATCAGACAACATAGTGATTGCCAGTGTTTTTAATGTTACACCAAATTAAGAGTCTGCGGAAAGCGGAGTTGTAGGACGATGAATTATAACTGATAATAGCTGTGAAGAGGAAATCAGTCTAGCCAAAACTGCATTCAGCCTTAGCCTGGTCGTGATGACCTCAATTTTCGGCATCACTGGTTAAATCTGGTCACAAGACGGTGTTGCAGACAAGACGGTGACATACCGTAGTACTCAGAACAACCACATTCTTGCAAGCGCACGAGGTTTCACCTCGATCCAGGAGGTGAGATCACATAGAGGATATCATACTGGTTCAATCAGCGGATCTAGCTGTAGTCTTTCGGCCGCCAGAATCCGTTTGAAATTCCTCACCATGCAGCCTCGCGTATGCATACAAATTTCCGTATTTATGGCTGTATATTCATGCTGACCTTGGCATGTACTTATGGTCCTATTTGAAATATTTTTTTACTAGATTCACAATACCTAATTGATAATTGCATACAAACTAGCACCTTGAAACAAGTAACCTGACTTTGACAATGTTTAAAGCAAATGTTCTGATTAAAGCAACTATCAAAATGTGAAAAAGATACTTACAATTGAATAACTAAAAAAATTATATGGACAAGCATACCTCGGAAATTCCAGCCATTAACATGTGCGTGAATAATCACATTTAAGCTATTCAAGACAAGCACATACACGCCAGAGTCCATTATTTACAATTAAGTAGAACAAATCCATGGATTCATGTATATTTAGAATTTAACAAAAAAATTTGATACAAACACCAATCCCACTATATATATACATTTGCATTATAAACTAGGCATAGTTTGAAATAGCTAAGGCAATTCATACAGTAGACCAGTTTCGTCCTTATGTGGAACTTGTCAAATATTGTCCATATTTTACCGTGGACAGGGCTCGAACCTGGGCACGTCTGATTCATAGGCTGTGATTCTATCCACAGCGCAACCCTGCCGCACTCTATGTACACATTTCAGTTTTATACGTACTTATGTTCTTTTGGTTACCATTTTCATTATGTGCGGCCTTTGTGGCAACTCTTTAGACATAAATTCCCAATTAACTACTCACCATCTATCATCATAAAAAACACCTCGCAAATTGGGGAAGATTTCTAAAATTAAACAGGCACTGAAATAAATTTGTGCAGAACATATATATATATATATATATATATATATATATATATATATATATATATATATATAGCTGAAAATCGTTTGTAGTGTGTATCACGGAGGCGCGGTGAATAGGGTCACAGACTAAGAAAAAAATGCACCATGGTTCGAGCCCCATTTGGGACTAAATTATGGACATTAATTGAAGAGATCTTAATAAGGACAAAACCGGTCTACTGTGTGAATTTCCTCTTATAAATTAATCAGTACTTTGTTTGTACCGGCATAATGTATATATAACTGGATTGATGCTTATATCAAACAAACTTGATTTAAATAATACTTAAATGTTTCGAATTTTACCGCCGTTTTCTTGTGCGGGACAGTTGAGAGCCGTCGTAGGTCGGTCAAATCTTGAATCCTGTACATTTCCAGGTGCACCGATTCTTGGCCTTGATTGATTCGTTCTCACTCGTCCCTTAATTTTGAAGCCCTCAATCAGCTGCTTGTATGAAAAGGACGTTGGAACAAGATTTTCCACTCTTTTTCTTTCGCAATTTCCGGGACTTCATTTCCAGTCCCATCTTCAGAGTTGACACCATACGCACAGGAATAAACAACTTGTGGCAAATGTGGTATCCTCATTCAAGACAGATCTATTTATATTTATTTTAATTCCTAAAGTTTCTTTTATTGTTTGCTCTAATATCCGGTCTTCATACATATTCCCTTATACTCAAATGTATACAAAAACTTATCCATGTTACACTGTTTCTCTCTCTCTATAACCTATTGCACACAGGATGGGATTAGGTAAACCTGGGAATTTGAGGATTAATGAGATATGATTCAAATAAAAATTTTGTTGTTCCTTCTACGCGTCCGGAACAGCAATTAAAAAAATTTAGACATCATGGATAGGCGTATATGTCAATCCATAGGGTTATAATGGAAGGGAAATACAAATATGATATTGAATGCGTGTAAAATTAACATATGAAAGGATGTATAATAAACAGTACCAAATTGTTTATAGTCCTAATGAACGTTCTTTGTGTCGGTTAGTTGTTTGTTCTGATGACCTTGAAACAAACTAAATACTAAAAGTGGAATTTAGTATTGCTGGATGTGATAGTATATACATCTAAGGATATATATGAATGAATAAAAATTATGCAGGAAATTTAATTGCATCATTCACAACAAAGAATAATTATCAACATGTACGATGATGACCACGTATATTAATGATTTCAGAAAATGGTATAATCAGTCAAATATTTTAAAGATATTTATAACTCCTGAAAAACTTGAATTTTCCCCATACTAAGACAAGTCTGACATGCTTTTATTCGCAATGGATTACAATCACATCTTTGATTGTGTTATGCCACTATTTATTTTTGGTACATGGCTCGTATAAATTGTTGGTGTTTACTGTAATCATAGTTAAGAACTTGATAAAAACACCTGATCCATTAAGTGCATACATTTTTCAGTATAAATTAAGAATTGTATAGTGTAGAAAAGGCAATTCATCCAGTAGACCGGTTTCGTACTTATTGGGAACTCATCACGTACTGGCCAGAATTTGCCGCGGACAGGGCCAGTTCGTGAGGAGTACTGAATGTGAATAAACTGTTTGATTCTAAATATCATTAATAATACAATGCTACGAGTAATGAAGAACACCTAATAATAAATGAAAATGCTTCGAGTCAAAGTGAAAAAAAGAACTTCACGTGTCGTCACGAAAACTCGAATTATTGAACGTTAATATTTGCCTGAGTAGTTCAACAAGGAAAACTAAGATCCACATTCTGTACATGCAGTATAAAACTCTTTCAGACAATGATTTCATCGTTACTGTTACCGCATAATTTACCCACAGAAACGTGACCATACTTGTTTCATCTAAGAATCAACAATAAAGCATCATAATAGTATTTGTCGGCAGCATCACAGTTAAGAAGATCAAATAGGGTAATGAGTAAATTTGGCAGTCTCTTATAGTATAAATTATGCGACAAATTAAATGTTTTTTGTTGGACAAATTAATAATGATTTGTCACTTACTGCAAACGACTATCAACTCTTCTTTAAATCACGCCTGCGAACTAAAGATAAACATCAATCTGATTATTATTAAACGAACATTGGTTGTATCTAACTAGTCGCATAACATGGAAAAACTACCGTCAGTGTTTTCTGTCATGCTCTGATGATGATCATGGAATTACGAAACGCGCCGTTACGTGTCTAATGATATTTTGTCTATGTTGAAAATGGTCAGAAACAATGGGTTTGATGCTTATCTGAAGCTAACACATTGTAATTGCCAATCGCGCAATTAATGATTGCTTAATTATATAACTATCAACCATACCGTTGCACAAGGTGGATTTTGATTGTCAAATATCTAGTTGTAAATTCAAACAGTTCTCAAAATTTACCTATCAACAATCAAAGCTATGCCCGACAGGTTCTATCCTACGGCTCATGTTTTAAAAGTGGTGCAAGCTAAATTTATTTTGATTTTCTAAATTACTAGATTACGCGAGTATATGTTGCACAATTACCTGATCCATATTTCAGCTAGCAAGGTGTTTATACAAGTCCATATTTCCGCATTGGATATTTTGATACTAATCAGCTAAAACCGTTCTCAACCGACAATTTATTACTCCAAGTAAAGGCAAAAATTAACTAAAGTGCGAAATTTCGTTAAAACGGTCTAATTATACTTGCAAATAGCTGGTTTCATAACAATTATTTCTGAATCACTGAAAAGGCGTTATTTCGTATGCGCGCGTGTAGCTATAATATATATATATATATATATATATATATATATATATATATATATATATATTGATCGTTTCTATTTTAACCACTTTTTTAAATGTAAGAACAAAACAACGTACTCCATGGAATATATGCATTAATTGTTGTACGTGGAATAGGGTGACCACGGTATTTCAATAAATTGATCGTTTCTATTTTCACCATTTTTTAAAATGTAAGAACAAAACAACGTACTCCATGGAATATATATGCATTAATTGTTGTACGTGGAATAGGGTGACCACAATTAAGGCATATATATTCCATGGAATACGTTGTTTTGTTCTTACATTTTAAAAAATGGTGAAAATATAAACGATCAATGTATTAAAATACCGTGGTCACCCTATTCCACGTACAACAATTAATGCATATATATTCCATGGAGTACGTTGTTTTGTTCTTACATTTTAAAAAATGGTGAAAATAGAAACGATCAATTTATTGAAATACCGTGGTCACCCTATTCCACGTACAACAATTAATGCATATATATTCCATGGAGTACGTTGTTTTGTTCTTACATTTTAAAAAATGGTGAAAATAGAAACGATCAATTTATTGAAATACCGTGGTCACCCTATTCCACGAAAGACTACTAATGCAAATATATCCTATTCCATGGAGTACGTTGTTTTGTTCTTATATTTTAAAAAATGGTGAAAATAGAAACGATCAATTCTTTGAAATACCGTGGTCACCCTATTCCACGCAAGACTATTAATGCAAATATATCCTATTCCATGGAGTACGTTTACTACCATATCAATTCCCATTCCACGTACAACAATCAATGCATATATATTCCATGGAGTACGTTGTTTTGTTCTTACATTTTAAAAAATAGTGAAAATAGAAACGATCAATTCTATTGAAATACCGTGGGTCACCTATTCCACGTGACAACAATTAATGCATATATATTCCATGGAGTACGTTGTTTTGTTCCTACATTTTAAAAAATGGTGAAAATAGAAACGATCAATTTATTGAAATACCGTGATCACCCTATTCCACGTACAACAATTAATGCATATATATTCCATGGAGTACGTTGTTTTGTTCGTATATATATATATATTTCTAATTAGGAAGAAAGAACACATTAATAACACTTTGTTATTAATGTGTTCTTTCTTCCTAATTAGAAATATACTGTGTAATATTAAAAGGCATGGACATTATATATATATATATATATATATATATATATATATATATATATATATATTGATCGTTTCCATTTTCACCATTTTCTAAAATATAAGAACAAAACAACGTACTCCATGGAATAACATTTATTAATAAATCTTATTTCTACCAGTATCTACAGCCATTGTTCTGGATTCGTTAGTATATTCGTTCATCCAATCTCACTGTACATTTATTATAATCAAGGTTGCGGTCTTGATATAAACACCTGACCCATTAATTACTTACATATGTCAGTATAAACTAAGAATTGTATAGTGAAGAAAAGGCAATTCATCCAGTAGACCGGTTTCGTCCTTATTGGGAACTCATCATGTACTGGCCCGAAATTGCCGCGGACAGGACTCGAACCTGGGCACGTCTGCTTCGGAATCTGGTGCTCTAACCACTGAGCAATCCTGCCGTACAATTGTTGTAACCAATTTTCTCTTCGTTATGTTAGCCTTTGTTTTGCACAATTTAGATTACTCCTTTTGCGTAACGTCATTTGGTATGTCATCCCTTTTATTGTAATTGCGTCCGTAATTGATGTATGTGTCGTATTTTTCTAAACTTTGGCTATTTTTGAAGGTCTGTCATTTATGTCTTTGTTCCAGTCGAATTTAATTTATTTTTGAATTATTTTCTGCACGTTTAAGCAGGGTTTATGCTTATTAATTGCAATAGCTTGAAAAGCCCGAAGCATTTTCTCAGTTTTTGCCTTGTAGAGAACAGAAAATTTGTTACTACTAACAGTATGACCTGTGAGTAGTACATGCTCGCAAATTGCTGATTTTTGTGCAGGAGCTGCACTCCTCTTTAACGTTGCAGGTAAATTGAAATTTGTATACAGACAAAGGTGTTGACGTCACAGAGGTCACCCTATTCCACGAAAGACTATTAATGCATATATATATATATATATATATATATATATATATATATATATATATATATAGAATTAGATACTCGTGTAAATTCATCTAAGTGAAGCTAAAGTTGGTGAAAGTTAATTTTCGAGCGCGCGCATCAGACTTAATTCTAGAGTCGGATGTATGCAGCCTACCAAATACTGTATGAATAATATTGCTCTTCAAATTCTTTTTACCCATGCCATGTAAACAGGCACAATTAAGGGAGGTGCTAAATGCTAGGGTATGACGAAGTAATAAAAATTATCTACATGCGTACTAAATCATGTACGGACAAATTCACAAAACATTTGTGCGCATGAAATATGCCCAATCGAGATATTAAATTAAAAGGAATGGAAGCCACACAAAAACTTGACGAAAAAAATTAAGTAATTAATAATATTGTAAGGAATGTTGATAGAGAGCAATTAAATTTTTCATGAAGTCTTGAGATGTAAATACAAGCATTTTTCAATCGCTTGTCTAATATATTTATATGCCCCTGTTCGAGCTCTGTATGTGGAAAAATAGTGGACAGTCCTTAAAGCGATCCCATATGGACGAAACCGGTCTACTGAATACGATACCTTTTCTCCCTCATACAGCGCTTAGTTTGAACTACCAAATACACATATAATGGAATCGGCGTTTATATCAAGCTCTCAGCCGTGATTTAGATAATTTCTATCACCACATGCGTAATCAATGATAGTTTAGATGTCGAATAGATTGCTCAGAAAAAACCCAAAATTTATGCCATTAATCTAGAAAAAGAATAGACTTATACAAGAAATGTATATAGCGAAGTTGTACCGGAAAACAGTGCCCATTTGACACTAGCTGGTAAATGTTTTACATATCTATAGTTCAATCTGTTTATTCGAATAAAAATGATAAGAAACAACATTATTTTGTTCACTAGTGAATTCGATAACCGGACAAAAGAATGTCATTGAATAAATAGCGCATAGCAAACGCAATAGAAAAGTGATAGATAATTTTTACAAAACAACAAACACATGATTAGCGTTGGTTAACAAAGTTTTAATCAGCAATTGCGTATCATTAATAAAATAACAACGCCTGAGGAAGCGATGAATATTTAATTTTTAGCCGCTTGGACACAAAGAGCAAACAAAATCAGTTGCAGAACTAATGAAATCCAAATTACAAGCATATCAGAATTATGAGAAAATTATTCAAATCGCAGCAGTTCTCTGACATTCAAAAGAAGCCTAAGATTCAAACAATTATAAAGTCATGCCAAATTTCCAGATGTTTGTATCATTTAGAATAACGCGAAATTTTTAAAAGCCCAGAAACCAACAACAAATAATTGAATCCCAGGTACGAGCCCTGTCCACGACAAATATTGGACAGTACGTGAATAGTTTCTATTAAGGAAGAAACCGGTCTACTAGATGAATTTCCTTTTCTACATAACACAATGCTCAGCTTATGCTGACAATATATATATATATATATATATATATATATATATATACATATATATACATATATATACATATATATATATATATATATATACAAATACTTGAAATGGTTTTAAAATTGAGATCGCAGCATTATTTTAAATAACAACTAAATCAGTTATAAAAATCGAAGAAATCACGAATTCCAAACAGCCGCGCAACATAGAAGAATATCGTCAGTTGCATTGGATTATGCGTTTTTACCTTCCATGTTCATAATCGCAGCACGGCAACAAGCTAATTCTCTCATTTTGCAAGTATTTGTACGTATACGTATGTATGTAATTACTTCTTGCCGATCTACATCTATGTATATGTATACCAATGCAGGAATGTAAGTTAACACAAATCTCTGCACCAAAATACGTAATAATATTTAGATTCATTAATTTGACAATGCATTTGCATATCTATCTATTTATGTTTGATTTAATGTATGCGTGCATTCATTTAAGTATGTATGTATGTATGTATGTATGTATGTATGTATGTATGTATGTATGTATGTATGTATGTATGTATGTATGTATGTATGTATGCATGTATTTATGTATGTATGTATGCATGTATGTATGTATGTATGTATATATGTATGTATGTATGTATGTATGTATGTATGTATGTATGTATGCTTGTAAGTATTTATGTATGTATGAATGGATAGATAGATCGATAGCTGGCTGAATGGACGTATGGACGGACGGATGAAAGGATTTTACGAATGCATTTATATATGTGAGCACTGATTTTTAAATGTACTAATTTTTTCATGTTTTCAAATATTTGTGGACGTATCAATGTCTTTCAATTGAATTTTAGTAAGAAATATTATTAAAGATACCGTAATAATACCATTTTCCATGCATGAATTTGATATAAAAGATTGTTTTAAAATTTTGATTGCGAACGTTGTGATAATACAAATTTAGATTATATCGATACAAATTATCATAAAAATGAACATAGTTGTGCTGATATCTGCTGTAGTTATTTTGCCGATTATGATTTGATTAATTACGAGGAAGGAAACAATTGTCATGATGAAAATATTGTTAATAATGATTTTGGTGTTGACGTCAGTAACCGTCAGTATGGCAATGATGAAATTATGAATTATATAGGCAATAGCGGTGATGTTGCTGATGATTAGGAAGATAATATGAGATGGAATTTATTCTCCTCTTTAATCTACACAAATCTCGTTGCGAAAATCAGCTCTTCAAATTTTATCAGATACGCATCAAAAGATATTAGTTTCATTTACATAAATAAATTATTCGAGGTAAATCGTCAACGAGAATTAAAAATAAAATCAAAATCGTTTTGTAAAAACTGACCATAAGACATGCTAAGTGAATGAATAAAGCCTTTATAAATATTTTTAGCTATAATATATTTCCAAATTTTGCCTAATGTTGATTTATTCTATGTTTTAATAATGTCTACATGCGTCCAAATAAAGAGCGCAGGTAATGGTAAAATTAAGCAAATAATATATATATATATATATATATATATATATATATGTATATATATATATATATATATATATATATATATATATATATATATATATATATATATATATATATATATATATATACCACATTAAAACTGTCGTTATATTTAAGTAAATAGTGATTATAGAGGCACAGTTTGATTAAAACAATTTCACAAATTATATTTATATATACAGACAATTTTTTACAATAAATCTTGCTAAAATCTGTGAAATATTATGTTACAATCTAAGTTGGGGAAAATGGTAAATATACATAATTTTAAGCACAACAGTCAGTCCAATTGGATTTGGAAAGTCATCATACATGACTAGGCAAGCGCAAAATGGTGTCTCTCAGAAAATATGTTCCAGAAGAGCCTGATGGTATACTTTATGTTGTGCTGCTATTCGATATTATTAAATTGGTGTTTATTTCAAGCTCGCAAACTTCAATTAAGTAGTTTTAATCATTATCCACGAAATCAATGACTGCTTAATTTTAAAACTCCTGTAGACGTGGCAAATTTTACACAAATTTTGCAGATGATATTTCCAATCAAGTACATTGTATGTCAAACAACTCTCATTTGGAGCCGAAAACATAATATATGCATTTCGGTTTGATATTCATCGGTCAGTTTGTCGTTGTGCTATGATAATGAACATGGAAAGACGAAACACGTTACTATGTGTAACTGCCAGTAGTTTTTTTGGGGTGTAATTGAGTCAACCTAAAAAGATTTGCGATTATATCACGTTCGCATGCTTGATTTAAAACGGCATTATTATGCATTTCCTCTAATAGCAACCAAATGGACATTTCTAAAAATCATAAATGTAAAAAACTGCAATAAAAAGCAGTTATCTTAGGTCAAATAGTTTGATTTTTGGAACGTCAAAAAGATATATATTCAGAAAAAATTCTAAACAAAGTTTTGGTAAATACTATGTATAATTGGTTTCAAACATTTCTCGGTACTATGTACCGACTCGGCAACCATAGTGTTAATATCCTTTATAAGTTTGTTATTTATACTAGATATAGTGAGTTGGCTTTATAGTCACTTTGTTGAAGACTTTTATTGATGTTAGCTTCACTACTACAGGTTTACACATTCATATTAGAGATTGTATCGTTCACTTGGCGTATATGCTTCACCCATATATATATATATATATATATATATATATATATATATATATATATATATATATATATATATATATATATATGTGGAATAGGACGTAATTCCGGCTCCTACTGATGAATTGCCAGTAAGTACGTCGCGAATGTGCACATGAGATTATGCGTTCCGTTTATATTGTCTTTTGTTTAGGCTTCTGGTGATACTTGAACTAATTTGTTACCACGTACGCAACACCTAATACATAATTTCATAAATACGGATGGCTGATAAATAATGCGTTATTTTATTTGCAGTAGACAATAGACATGGACATAGAGAACAACAAACATAAATAAGTAAACGAGAAGCTAATTATTTTATTTAGTATGTTCTGGAAGCGCTTGTACTATGAGTTAAGAAATAACCAGACCTTACAAATGTAAAAATTTGTTTACCGCAAATCTCCGTAAATGCCCACCCAGCTGAGTGTTCAATGTTAAAATTGTGCTGTGTTCCGCTATGATCTGATGCAAAATAACGAGCTTATTTGGACATTTCCGAAAACACACTGATACTCTTCTGGCTGTTCCAGCCATTCGTCGAAATTTCCTCACTACGTAGTAACATTCATCACTATCGGTCCATTCTACTATTGGTGAGTTTTTTATAATAAGGACTAGGACAAGGCCTACTTTATATGTAGACAGACTTTAAAACTAGGATTCATAGAAGAATTATTTAATTGAGCAACAAATGCAATATCTTGTTCTTTACTCTGCGCTGCTTGTGAACTATTAGTGATGTCTAATATGTATTCATTTTGTTAAATCAACGGTAGTCGTTTCTGAGCCTGGATTTTGCACAATGTTCCGTGTCCCCGGAGTACAATGCACTAGAAATTAGGCGATGTTGCAAAGCACAGTCAAAGTCTCGTTCAGAATGAACTTTTTGTATCTAATTATATATTTATTTTTTTCATTGTTATTCATGTTTTTGTTACCTGTAATCCTACAGTTTGTAGAACACTAAAGTAAGTAATTTTTACACAAATAAACACATAAAATCAACCCGATGAAGCCGATCCAGACATCGATTTTACTCTCAAAGTAGACAAAGACAACAATTTTACCTTCTTGCACATCCAATTCACTCGATAATAAAATGTTGATTTGACATAGGTATTACTAGGCAATAAATTCATGTGTGCCAAAATCTAATAAAAGAAACCTGGTTAACAACCTAGCAAACATAATCAGGAAGATCTGCTCTGAACACAAGATTGAGGAAGAACTAGGCTACCCAAGGATAATTTTTTCTAATGAACAACTACCCGGAGCACTTCATAGATATTAACATCAGACCACGTCAGATTCGTGCTACAGAGGATACCGTCAAAATTTTCCCCCCAAATTCACTGTTTAGAGGGGAACGATCGGCCTCAATATATGTGTGGCGATTGAACAAAATCACTAAAGAGATATTCCCTGGTGCAAAAGTTAAAATCTCATTTAGCACCCAAAGAATCATGATGTTAGATGCCAATTATGTGTAAACTCTTCATAGTCTACAAATTTTCAGGTGTGCGTGGTGGCGTACATATTTAAACGAACATTGGTTGCGCGGGCTGTGATAACAATTACTTTTAATCAATGTTGCGATCTTGATATAAACACCTGACCCATTATGTACATACATTTGTTTGGAAAAATTAATTATTGCATACTGTGGAAAAGGCAATTCATCCAGTTAGCCGGTTTCGTCCTTATTGAGAACTCATCACGTACAGTCCGCGGCAAATTCTCTACATATTTCACATACGACAAACGCTAATTATCAACAGAATCTAACATTAACCGCAAAAAAGAATTTAAAAAGAACTGCCACCGTCAGGAAATTCAGATACCTTCGTGATTAGATGTGAAACGAGGCTCCAAGTCATTTTGATGAATTCATCAGTTCTACAAAAAGAAGAGTCCGAAAAAGTATTATACGTATACGTTGCTCTTTTTATAAGTCAACAAGCATTCGGATAAAACAATTCAAATATTCACCAACATGATTTTTAATTACATAACAGCCAGATACTGTTTTTGGTGGAGAACTAATATATGCAATTATATATTAGTTGTTGCGCAACTAGTAACAAATTAGTTCAATTATGGCCAGAGAGACAAACCAAACACAGCATGAACGGAAATTATAATCTCGGACATATTCGTTTCGTGCTTACTAGCGACTCCTCAGTAGGAGCCGGTATTAAGCCATTTACCCACTATATATTTGAATAAGGAGTGTGGGGAAATGGGACGTTACAATGCTTTTTATTTGACTGGCCACGAATCACACAAACCAACAACAATATATTATCTTCCAGGCAATTTCACCCACTCACTAGACCAACGTCAACAAACGTTCGATTGGATTGATAACAAGCGGAAGAAAAAACTGATGTGCAACCACAAGCATTATCACTGCTATCATCCAGCCATACATGAATACGTTCATACTTACATGCACACATAAACACAAGCATAAATGCATACATACCTACATAAAAACAACGAAACACATATGAACTTACGTGCATTCATACATAAATACATACAAGCATACATACATACATACCTGCATATATACAAAAATACATACATACAAACATACATACATACATACATACATACATACAAAATACATACATAAAAAAATACATACATACATACATACATACATACATACATACATACATACATACATACATACATACATCATACATACATACATACATACATACATGCATACATACATACATGCATACATACATACATACATACATACATACATACATACATACACATACATACATACATACATACATACATACATACATACATACATACATACATACATACATACATACATACATACATACATACATACATACATACATACATACATACATACATACATACATACATACATACATACATACATACATACATACATACATACATACATACATACATACATACATACATACATACATACATACATACATACATACATACATACATACATACATACATACATACATACATACATACATACATACATACATACATACATACATACATACATACATACATACATACATACATACATACATACATACATACATACATACATACATACATACATACATACATACATACATACATACATACATACATACATACATACATACATACATACATACATACATACATACATACATACATACATACATACATACATACATACATACATACATACATACATACATACATACATACATACATACATACATACATACATACATACATACATACATACATACATACATACATACATACATACATACATACATACATACATACATACATACATACATACATACATACATACATACATACATACATACATACATACATACATACATACATACATACATACATACATACATACATACATACATACATACATACATACATACATACATACATACATACATACATACATACATACATACATACATACATACATACATACATACATACATACATACATACATACATACATACATACATACATACATACATACATACATACATACATACATACATACATACATACATACATACATACATACATACATACATACATACATACATACATACATACATACATTCATACATGAATGCATGCATGCATACGTACATACATAAATAAATAAATGCATACATACATACATACATACATACATACATACATACATACATACATAAATACACTCATACGTACATACATACATACATACATGCATACATACATGCATGCATGCATGCATACATACATACATACATACATACATACATACATACATACATACATACATACATACATACATGCATGCATGCATACATACATACATGCATACATACATACATACATACATACATACATACATACATTCATACATGAATGCATGCATGCATACGTACATACATAAATAAATACATGCATACATACATACATACATAAATACAAGCATACGTACATACATACATACATACATACATACATTCATGCATGCATACATACATACATACATACATACATACATACATACATACATACATACATACATACATACATACATACATACATACATACATACATACATACATACATACATACATACATACATACATACATACATACATACATACATACATACATACATACATACATACATACATACATACATACATACATACATACATACATACATACATACATACATACATACATACATACATACATACATACATACATACATACATACATACATACATACATACATACATACATACATACATACATACATACATACATACATACATACATACATACATACATACATACATACATATATGAAGCATGTAGCAACAAATTGCTCCATTTAAGACTATCATGATTAACGGACATATCCCTTGCGTGCTTACCGACGATTTTACGTACCTTGGCTCAAAAATACTTCCAACTGGTCAAGCAAAGAATGAAGTCCGAACACGCATCGACCGTGCCAGACTTGCTTTCTTACAATTGAAGAACTCACTTTGGAGAAGAAGTGAAATCAGCCTCAAAACGAAAATCCGAGTCTACCAGGTTACTGTTCGCCCTGTGCTACTGTATGGCTGTGAGACTTGGCCATTACGTTCTGAGGACTCCAAAAAGCTTGAAGTATTCGACCATTGGTGCCTTAGGTACATCACAAAGACAAAATGGATGGACCGGGTGTCGAACGCATCTGTTCGTCACCAATGTGGGGACATCATGCAACTATCCGTCTGGATCCAACATCGTCGACTTCAATGGTTCGGGCACGTACTACGCAAACCCGAAGACGAACTGGTACGGCAGGTGATGAACCCAGGTCAATGTGCAAACTGGCGCCGCCGCCGAGGTGGGCAACTGAAGACATGGCTTGCAACAATCAAATCGGACATGGAACTCCTAGGTTTACGCAATGTTTATGGTCCGCGTCACTGGGAGCGTCATTGGCCCTCTTTATGTGCCGAAATGGCTGCCAACCGCCCGGCATGGAGAGGCTTAATTCGGGATATCAATGGAGCCGGCTTATCCTCTAAAAGGAGTCAGCCGCAGTAAAGTAAAGTAAAGTAAGTGCTTACCGGTCATTCCTCTGTCAGAGCCGGTGCTTCACCGGTTCAGCACCATGCATATTGTCAGGAAGTGAATGCATAAATTAGATTGCAAGATTTGCTCATGCTGAATTGCGTATCCCTCTGTTTCTATTTGAAACAAATCCTTAGGAGATGCGCATATATATATATATATATATATATATATATATATATATATATATATATATATATATATATATATATATATATATATTATGCAAAATTGACAAAGGAATATAAATAAAAGTTGCCTATGATAGATAATGCAATTTAACAAATACATCTAAAGCTTCTATCAACTTTCTCTTATCTGTCAATATAATATAAACAATATGCCGCCTGGACAAATGACAGTGTATGAAAGTATAATGGTAGAATTCGACTGCATATATCTGGCCGGTATTAAATAAGCATAGCAAAAGCAATTTATCAACTGGACCGGCATAATCTTTCTAAATCACATATCAGTATTAACCACCGAAGCAACGTCTAGCATGCAATTGTCAGCCAAGAAATGTTTTTCGGTTGTCTTCCATTCAGGTGGACTCTCATTAATATCGCTTTCTTCCCAAATAGCATACTAGCTATCCATTATCTGTAGCGATAAGAAACCCACCAATCTTACTAGAGGAATACTATTGTAACAAAGCATAATAGCAAAATTCGATAACACGTTTTGTCGCTATAATCTCATTACTACATAAGATAGCATAAGTAATTAAAACACTAGATCAAGGTTGCGACCTTTATATAAACGCCAATCCCGGTATATATATATATATATATATATATATATATATATATATGGCTCGAACTTTGGCTGTTTGCTTTAGAGACTGCAGCTCAGAAAACTAAGCCAAGCTAAAGAGATATTATTTAGGGTCCACCTGCCTGAAAGTCCAACCACAATAACATTATATGTTATATAATTGGAAATTGTGCTGCGTGTGGCTGGATGGCCCATTAGTTAGGTCACAGATTCCAAAGCAGACTTGCCCAGGTTCGAACCCTGTCCGCGGCAAATTCTGGACAGAACTTAAAGAGTTCCCAATAAGAACGAAAGCGGTTTACTGGATGAATTGTCTTCTATATACAAGTTTATACTGACAAATTTATGTAAAGATATATAAATTTGTATTGGCGTTTATATCAAGATTGCAATCTTGAATGAAATAATTATCAATAAATTGTCGCAACCAGGATTTCAGCCAGGGGAACATGTGTTTCAGAGTAATGCAATTCGTGCCCTCAGTCACGGAAGGCACTGTTTACTTGGAATTTCCGGTCCCATGCGAACTAATGCTTTTTGCGAGTCATTTTTATGTTGATTTACATAGATATTACTTTTGTTCTAATTCTAACTAGGCTTCCTTAAATAGTTATTTTAAAACAGACATAATGACACCTGTGGCAATAATATTGGATTAAAATTTAACGAGCGGATAAGAATACCTATATTATTATGGAATATACTAAAAATAGAAGACGGAAAGCGCAATTTATCAACCTGTGCTATATTTCCTTATTTAGAATCGCCATTTATCGACAGAAATTGTCGCGGCCGGTATTTGTAACAGCCTCATATTATTCAGTGAAATCCAATTCGTCTTCTAGGTCACGTAAGCCACGAATTCAACATTCAGTTTCATAAAAACTAATACTTTGTATCAACATGATGGAAGTTCTGAAAAAGATATATTTCCTGTTTAATAACTGAAATCAATATACAATACGCGATACGGATGAAATAAGCTGCATAGCTTTAAACCAAATTAAGTTAATATAAAACTTAAAAATTCAAGAAGAATAAAACTATTTAGGCGAATGTGAGAATATTATTTAGACGCAAAAGGAATAGCTACAAATATACCATCCCTTGCCCAGTAATGTCTTATTCACAATTAATTGCAACCAGTTAAATGAGGCTTTTATATTAGGAGCAATATATCCAGGACAATTAAGATAAAATAGAAGCAAAGCTGGAAACTCGTATGGTCTATGACACAATTAACTAAAGTGTAATGTACTTGGAAGTACGTGTGAAAAAGAATGCAGTTATCACTAAGGTAGAGAGGGAAATTTCAAAAGAACAATGGTGAAAAATCTAATGTATTTGCACTTTTATTGAATTGTGATAGAACGGTAGCATACCAAGACAAAAACAAAAACTTCCTCGCATATTTCAAGCATACACTACGGTGTAAAGCAGTTAAATAGTTCAACAAATTATATCCACATGTACTAAGAAAGGTACGCGATCAAAGTAGGCACTATATTGTCCTTATCATTAAATATTGAAAATGTCTTTTCTGTATCTCTCCTGGATATATCGAAATTGACAATTAACATCGAATTTATGTTCGGTAAATTAGTAATCATACAAGCCAGAATTTTTATTACCGATAACAAAATTATTGTGCCAATAATCGATTTATGATTCTAATAGATCACATTTCGGTAAAGTGAAATTTATTTCGTCCGAAAGTTTGTCTACGTTTTCTAAATGAAATTGGACAACAAAAAAATATATTTCTATTTGAGAATTAATTTAAAGATTCAAAAATACACAGTGAAATCATCAACGCTATTAGTAATTGTACCGTCCTATTATTCCACATTCTTCTACCGAATATATAGTGGTTAAAGGGCGTAATACCGGCTCCTACTGATGAGTCGCCAGTAAGCACGAAACGAATGTGCATGAGATTATACTTTCCGTTCATGCTGCCTTTGGTTTATCCTTCTGGTCACAACTGAACTAATTTGTTACTAGGTTCGCAAAACCTAATACATACTTGCATATATATTAGTTCTTCGCAACAAACAGTATTTAACTGTAATATATTGAATTGAATGATGTCATGCTTACCGCGAAATGTGATAACTGATATCGATGAAGGCCAGAGTGTATGGTTTAACTGGAGTAACAGGTGTTCGGAAATTGTTGTAATTCTCAATTTGGGTGAACTTTAGCATAAATTTATATCCATCAGGTTGGTATCATGTACCGACTCGGAAACCATAGTTTTAGTATCCGGTACTCATCGATTTCAAAAAAGGTATCAGTTACTAACACAATGGCCATAGTGTTAGTATCCTTTACAGACTCGGTATATATATTATATAGTGTGAGTTAGCATTGAAGTCGTATTGTCGTTGACTTCAGATTATGTTAGCTTCACTATTACAGGTTTACACATTCGTCTAGGAGATTGTACCGTCCTATTATTCCACATTCTTCTACCAAATATATAGTGGTTAAAGGGCGTAATACCGGCTCCTACTGATGAGTCGCCAGTAAGCACGAAACGAATGTGCATGAGATTATACTTTCCGTTCATGCTGCCTTTTGTTTATCCTTCTGGTCACAACTGAACTAATTTGTTACTAGGTTCGCAAAACCTAATACATACTTGCATATATATTGGCTCTTCGCAACAAACAGTATTTAACTGTAATAGTAATAAAGTTGTTTCTTATTTGAGATTTGTCAACCTCACAATATTTGCATTCGATATTTAGAGAGCCATTTCACGTTCATTCAATTAACTTTGTACTCATTAAAAAGCCACTGAAAATAACTATATAACAAAGCAAATAAAAATTTGATTTAGAAATATTTTCATACCAAAATCATATATATTATTGCACGTGTAGCTATTAACTTTTCCATTTTGGCATTCCTGGCAATACACAATCCTTATCAATTATATACATATATATGTATATATATATATATATATATATATATATATATATATATATATACATATAGTAGTATATATATATATATATATAGATGTCGTTTGAAGAGCGAAGTATGTTTACATGAATTTAATGGAAGCATCGTGTTAACATCAATTAATACGTGATAATTTATTAAAAATCACAATTAATATTTCGATTCCACATTTTGACCACTGACACCTTCAAATCAAATACTCCTACAGATGATTATCGTCAGCATCGAATGGTTGATTAACTAAAATAAGAATAACCATGAACATAAACTGTTAATCCACTCAAGAAATGAGCCATTGTCTAGTCTTTTACAGACCCCACATAACCATGAGTAATTGCACAAATAATGAATCTATTCTTATGTGGTCGAAGCGTAATACAAACATGATCACATTATTGCTGACTATACATGATGGATTAACAAATTGGACTCTTAAAGTTGAGCCTAAAATTTGGATCCCAAGAGAGAATGTTTCTAAATACGATACTTCAGAATGGTTTATATCGTCGCGTTCTTCACAAAGAAAAAATAATGATGGTTCTAACTTGAAACTTTCAATCAGAGTTCAATTAGTGCTTGATGCAACGCCCACTTAGAGCGGTAGAATTCGCAAAATATCGTGACCCCCTGACTGAGCTTAGGCTATTGCTAGACAAAAGGCGACTGACGACTCTACCTCGTGTGACCTGGAGCGGAACAATGGAATTTCAGCTGGCTTTGCTGGTCTTTGGATGTCGCTTTAGCTCAAGGATAGCATATACATTGGCTCTCGAGATGTTGTGACTTTTACATCGCAAATCAATATTTTTTCAGTTGGCAAACTGAATAAAAGCGGTATACACAGGACTAGATTTGCTTTAAGATCTTCACAATGTATCTCAATCGGGACTGGAAAACAGAAAAATGTGGTTCTCCAACTATCTCAACGTAATATTAATCCAGCCAGGTATAATGAAGCATCTCTACTGCTGGGTGTGCAGCAAAGGTCTTACTTGGTTGGATAACTATAAACTCTAGCTTGGAATTTACCAGGTTCCACGCAGGCTATCTTGTTCTGAGAGGTGTAGTCGTGCATGTGCCAGCTCTCGAATATTCCATCAAGAAAAACAATGAGTTTTAATAAGTTTGTGTGTGTGTGTATGTGTGCATGTGTATGTATGTGTTTAATATGAATAATATTGATATTCGTTCAGATGTTTAGGCTAGCCAATTACCTTCTTTATATTTTAAATCGTGCTCAAGTTTAACTAAAAACAACAACACCGCACACATGCATTGTCTGACTGTGCTGTGGTTACTAAATTTGTAAAAGATTTCTGAAGGGGCCTGGGATTGACACAAAAGATAGTAACATTATAACCTGCGATGTTAAAAATCATTAAAATAGCAAAACCTTGACTAGTTGCAATAGCATATATATCACCTGCATTCAACGTTTTTACTGTTTTATTAGTTGGTTGAAAATATGTTTATTGGTTGTAATGAGGACATTCGCGTAACTAAGCCGAAATGTTATAACAAAAATGATAGTCTTCCGGCATAAGAGCGTAGATTGCAGCTCCAATACTTCAATAAATGAATGAACATGAAAGCCGTAAACTTTACAAATAGTGTCAGGACGACTGGTTGTAGGTACCAACACAAAGACAGCTTTGTGAACCGACATGTACGCTGACCAGGAGGCATTAATGCATAAAAACGGTCAAGAGCCAGTCTGTTCCACTCGGCCGTCTCTCGAGGTGGCAACGACTGTAGTGCAGTCTACGCAGGCTGCTCACGTCCCATCGTTGCCAAACTGCCAAATAGTGCACAACTGGAATTGAAACCAGTAGTATTCACTTCATCACACAATACTGACGCATATCCAGCGAAGAGAGAGAGAGAGAGAGTGGCATTAGCAAAAAGGTAACGGCATACAAGGCCAAATGAATTCAGCCTTGTAGGCGTAGGTTTTTCTCGAAGGCCGCACAAGAGGCCTAAATCTCTACCTGCGATAGAGGTGGGGTGGCAATATATAGAGCACGAATACACACAAAAGGGGATAATTAGAAACTAGCAGCATAACATCCTTATGAAAGTTGCTGTTTCCATCCACATAAAAATTAATGGTTTGATGAGATATAATGAAAATAAAAGTACTGCAATAATGCATAAGTTGCCTAAGATAAAACCTAGCTTTACGATTTACAGAGTCTGTATATTTTGTATACATACACGATGTTTACATATTATTTATTATATGTTAGTTTAACTTTAATGTTATTCCTATGGACAACCTTCAAGGAGCTCGTTCCTTCATTTTGTGAAATCGTAGTCAACTTGTGGGCTGGTTGGACGCGTAGCAGTTGGTTCTAAACATCGATGACCAATAGTATTAAACAAACATTGGTTGCGCGGGCGATGATAACAATTATGATAATCAAAGTTGCAATCTTAATATAAGCACCTCACTCATTAATTACTTTCATCTGGCAGTATAAACTAAGAATTGTGTAGTGTAGAAAAGGCAATTCATCCAGTAGACCGGTTTTGTCCTTATTGGGAGCTCATCATGTACTGGCCAGAATTTGCCGCGGACAGGGCTCGAACCTGGGCACGCCTGCTTCGGAATCTGGTGCTCTAACTACTGAGCCACCCTGCCGCACACTGCCAGTACATGATGAGCTCCCAATAAGGACGAAACCGATCTACTGGATGAATTGCCTTATCTACACAATACAATTCTTAGTTTATACTGGCATATGTAAGTAATTAATGGGTAAGGTGCTTATATCAAGATCGCAACCTTGATTATAATAAACATAGGATTAAACGTTTATTAGCAATTGGGTTGGTGTTTACTTCAGGCTCGCAAACTAGATTTAAAGAATTATTTAGTCTGATTCACTCAACGTTTCGATCATCCATCTGAGCCTTTATTAAATTACTTGCTGGTAGGAAAAATCACACCTAATACATAGATAGGTTTATACTAGTTACTCACAACAAAAAGTACACACGCGTAGGTATTCCGACACAAAATATGTCCACAATGAAATTAAAGTAACATTTATTTGGAAGCATATTTAATAAGCCAACACATGAAAGCATAATCTGTTAGAAAGTGAATTCACATTAGGACACGTTAAGAGACGTCAAAGCAGACTTAAATGCGGTAAATTAATCGATAAACGAAAAATACATACCAGAATAAATTAACGAAATAATTCGATTGATTGGGTTCACGCTTCACATATCACAGTTTCTAACACATCGTACTTATCAGTGTTATGCCCAAAGCTTTACCTGCATAACAACCATGCGAGAATCAATTCCCTCCGACCAACTTTTATCTATTTTCACGATTTTTGCTAATCTGACTAAAATACAAAATATTAGTTTCCCCTCTTAACGGCGAAAAAAGAAAATACGCTTGACTGGCGTGAATTTCGCTTTGTTTCACAACAGTTAAAATTAAATAGGATTGAAGTTTATATCAAGTTCACAACTTTGATGTGATGAATTGTTATCACCACCCGTCCAAGCAAAGCTTGGTTTGTTGCATAACATGTATACGAGCAGCACTGCTCCAACTGAATAGGAATTGTGTAGGCGACATTGCCAGAACAATTTATGTGAGATTACTGCGAACGAGAACCACGTGGTTTCTTATGTATATATATATATATATATATATATATATATATATATATATATATATATCTATGAGTGGTAGTTAAGTCCTCGTTAGTCGGTTAAACGGTTCTTTGATAACGACAATAGAAAGTCAAATCGCAGCAGTACGTGCGACATACTGACTAAATAACATGGGCTTGGTGTTTATCTCAATTACACAACCTATATTTATACATATCAAATCTGAACAGGTTACTTAAAAAATATGCCTCTTAGTGCAATTCAAGTGGTAACGCGTCAAGCGACTTAAATAAATAATGAGGGTGTTTACCGGTGGCCACGTTATACCAATTATTCAGGTTCCTGTCGAGGTGGCGTTGTGTGAAAAATGCCGAATAGTCATAACACCCGTAAATATATATATATATATATATATAGTGATAATTCGAAATGAAATTGTTCATTGACATGTACATTGCGAGTCACAAAACCACGTGGAATAGAAATCAATAAATGCAAAGAACAAAACCGAAACGAGGGTGACTGTAAATAAGCACTGAAACATCAGTGGAGAAATAATTGGTTACAGGACTGATAGATTTTTTCCACTAAACGTGACACGAAATGTATTCGGTTTACTAATTGTCTACGTCGTTCTGCACTAGCAAACGGAATTTCACTTTATGCAAATATAAAATAACGTGCATTTCAGCGCGAAATTGAGTAAGAGCATAATGTTTGCTTCAAACCATTGACATCGACCACATTATGACGAGTCTTATGCTCGGTTTACCGTTGTTCATGCTCGAGAAGTCGAATTGCCTTGTGTGACTTATTCAGCTACACAGATCCAGGGCCAAATCTCTCTGTACAAAAGTTCGACTTCAGTGTGCATGAATTTATGTAATCAAAATCCAGTGTGAATAAGCGTTCCAAATAGAATCCACGCGCGGTATATTTCCACATAGTACAAAGATAAAATACATCTCTGATTGTGTTAGGCGATAACATAGTTATTTTACATTAAGTCGTATAGCAACGTTATTTATGAAAGATACTTACCCTCGTAATATTCTGACATATTGCGATTTTTATCGAGCTACTGCGCAGAACTGGTTTAATTTTATATTTAGTCAATTTGTCTGGTGAACAACAACTAATAGAACTTAATTTCAAAATTAAAGAACGTATTATCACGTTGTTTCGGAAAATTAAACTATTAATTACACATAATTCCAAAAAGTAGGGTTTAAATGAAACAGAGTGGATTAGCACAAATAGAACGAAGGCCTCGACAAATATTATCGTTCTAGTTTAATTTAACAGCAACACACGAATGTCTACGTAAAGGTGAATGAATAACGCAGTTTAGAACCGTGTGTTGATTCAAATGTTTGTTACAACAACATACAGAATACACCAACAATACAAGAATAGAAACAGAGACGTCGATATTTTATCTATAATCTGATTGGTCTAGTTCAATGGTACCTTCTGAATGGACAAAATGCATGCTGACTAATTGAAATGGCCATTCCCTATAATATATACATATATATATATATATATATATATATATATATATATATATATATATATATATGCATATATAAATAATGTGTGTGCGTGTAGTTATATGTTTATAACACTATTTTGTGGTAGTAATTGTGTGTGCGTGTGTTTTTGGACAGGTCTTCATGCATACGCATGCGAAGTTAACATTTTTCACCATCCATATTTATCGAGTTATGTGAATGACCTACTTTTCCTATTGGTAAAACTTAAACCACAGCAATTCGTAAAAAATACGATTTATATTGATAATTATCGGGGAATGGCCTTAATGGGGAGGAGATATTTCAAACTTATTTTGGAGTATTGTTAATGAAACAAGGAAACTAAGCTTCGAAGAAGGTCGCAAAGGGAATTATCTCAGTTGACCGGTTTCGCCATGTGCGGAAACTCTTCAAATACTGTCCAGAATTGTGCCTAGAACGAAACATATTTTCTTAGGAGTCTGGGACTCCACACACCCTATCAACTATTTTAAATGGTGAAGATTGACATAATTAAACAATCTTTGATTGCGCGGGTGACAATGGCAATTATTAATGTCGACGATGCTGGTTAGAGATAAACGCAAATCCATTTATATATTCGTCAGTATAAACTAATTATCGTATAGTGTGACGAAAAATATATTTAAACGTTATTTTCGGGCTTGAATTATGCTCCATGGCTAGATTTTTACAGATCGAACTTTAGTTACGGAGGTGACGAAATTCAGAATTTAACTCTAAAAGTAAAATATTTTTACGAAATTGGATTAATCGAAATTACCTGATCTGTATTTTGACTAACCCAGTTAGTTTTCCAGTAGTTTTATTTCTCATAATCTGAGCTCGACTTCAAACTGACTACTAAGGATCATACTGCAATTTGTATAAAATGTTTAAAAAAATCAAATATGCGACTCTCATCTCCCAGTAGTCTCGCGTACATTTTAATTACCACAACCTAATTGTCAATATGAAACGGATATGATGCCACTTGGGGAAGTTATATAGAATTAATGTGTCGCAGGATGTA
>JAQBSW010007580.1:0-39949 GCA_029291075.1 Eudiplozoon nipponicum | reverse complement strand
AGAATGTGGAATAATAGGACGGTACATTCCATTCTTCTACCGAATATATAGTGGTTAAAGGGCGTAATACCGGCTCCTACTGATGAGTCGCCAGTAAGCACGAAACGAATGTGCATGAGATTATACTTTCCGTTCATGCAGACGACCGGTATATCGATAGAAATATCTATCAATAAATAAAACAGGAGAATTTTGGGTGGGAGCGCGAATCGTCTTTATCGATAAAGGAAGTTTATTATAGGCTGCAAAAATACCACTCGCTGGAAATATCATTACTTTACTTTGTAAAGCGCAGTTTTACAAAAAATCAGTGTTATATATGCGTCTAGAACGTTTGATATATTGTAGAATGAACACATTTATGAAAAGTTGAGTTAAAACCAGCAAATTGTTCCCAAAAACATCCCTATTGCATAATGTTATGCTATTTTTAAAAATAAACGCATATAAGTATATATTTTAAATTATTTCGAAATCTTACAAGTAGTTCAGAAATTTCTATGTGAAAATATAACAGAATAACTGTTCTTCACATTAATATTTATATAGCATATTTGGAATGCTTCGGAATAAAAAAATAATTTCAACACGGAATATTTAATTTTTCCTTTGGTCAACATGATTATAAATTATGCAATTAGAATAATTTTGCAACTTTACGAAAAAAACTCTCCAAACCAGGTTAAAGCTGCCAGTGAATAACATACCTAGTATTTTAAGGATTAAATAGAAACATGACGCCCAATTGCAAGTCCACTGTATGGCTATGTCGCTTTCCATATCCTGCTGATTTTTGCATAATTGCACTTCTTCTTTGTAGAAAATGTCCTTGTGAATATTGTGCCATATGGAAGCAAGCTGTTTGACAGAACTCGCCGGTCTAGCATTCGCAGATTCCATTAGATTTTCGATCATATATTTTGTTTCGTGCATTCTTACACAAATATTTACGTATAAACAAAAACATGTATTATTTAAATTATATATATATATATATATATATATATATATATATATATATATATATATATATGTTGGTGTAGCTGTGTGCGTACAGAATGTATTCGAATCAACTATATAATTAGGGCTTCTACAAAACATCTTAAATGGATCCCCATAAAATCAAAGCATCTTTTAGGTGGAAAGTTTGTTTTGCGTAAATCTTAACAGTTATATAAATTGTATCCAACTGGCGTAAAACAGGTCTAAAGAACAACTGCTACTCTATAGGCTAAGATACACAATTATTTTATTTAATTTAGCGTGTTTGAAATGAAGGCTAATTCCGTCTTCACGCAGCCGCAACTTAGCTTTATTAACTACAAAAACAATGCTAATGAAAACTGTTTTGCTATTTTCTCACCTGCTCTAATGAAGAACATGGAAAATTAAAACACGTTTGTATGTCTATTTAGTGGTCATTTTGCTGTTTCTTAAATTCCGGAATCCATGATATCTGTTATTTCAGAACCGTAATATTTATATTCAAAATTCTAAGACAACTGTTATTTTTAAGCAGGTACCACGTGCTTATAATTTATTCCAGTAATTAAATTAACTACGAAACACTCAAGGAATTTCAAAAAGGAAAAAAACCATTCAGCCCATGAAAAATGAAATCCCATTTTGAACTAATATCTTCTGGTATGGGATAGACATATATTTTTAATCGAAAATTTGCATTAAAATGTGGCATATTTTGCACACAATTAGTTTATCAAGACACGAATTGCTAAAGTAAATAGAAGTGTGAAATCAAGCAATTATGTTACTTCAGTCCTGCAATATAATTTTCAGATACGATAAATGAAGTAATGCTCATATTTCATGTCAGTTATTAATTATTTGTTTAAACAAATATTGCTAATCAAATTTTATCGCCTAAATCAAGGAAGATCAGGTTATTCACGGGAAAAACGAAACGCTTAAAGACACAATTTCGCACAAATGCAAGTAAATCTTTATAAGTTATCTTTTAATGAGAAATTTCATTAAAAATGCGCTAAAGCACTTTTAAATTACACCCATGAAAAGTTTATATACAAGAGTTTGTGATACATTGATAAATCTGATTTAGGTAAAATATGGATTCAAGTACAAGTGCCAGAAATTTAAATTAAGCAAACCCGAATTAAATTTCTGAATTATAAACAAAATAAGACGTGCTAAATCTAAATTAAAAACGCTATTGGTGCGAAATTTCAAAATATTCAAAGATAATATAATTAATAATGACTAATATGACTAATTGATGCATGTGACAAATTAAATTCTGCCGTACAAAAATTGTTTTAAATGGGATAAATAACATTGACTTAAAATAATTTTTTTGTATTTCATTTTTTATAATTGTGATTTGGTTTATTCAGTCAGAAAAGGTGTTGTTTTTATAAAAACAGAAAGATTACTTACAATTAAGCGCAATATCGTTTTTCAATATAATAATATTTATACTTTGTATGAAATACCGGAAATTGCATTTCGTTCTGATTAGCGTTCGCCTTTTATTGTGAATCAGATTTGTAATCGATATACTCGAAGGCAAATCTATTCTCAAAAAAAGTTAAGCATATAATTTTGAATTCCATGGCATGTGCCTGATACATTTTGTAAGACGTCAAAATTTTAAACCTGGTCAAGAAAAATTTAAATGCGTTGTTACACTAAATGTTTTATGTGTTTTAGTGGAAAAAATAACATTTTACTTCTTCTTGCTTCTCCAAATTTAAGCCACGGAATGTATAGTAGCTACAAATTTCGAAAGGAAGCGTGACAAATATTATGAACAGAAATAATTTAACTGTATTATTTAAACTGTTAAGATTTTGGGCTGAATGTTATTTACATTTTTGGAAATTGCGGATACATGTCTAAAGTATGTGCGTTCATATTGGTATAAATTTGAATTTTATTGCACATATTTTAATAGGCTTAACTGCAAAGAAGGATTCCCTATATTGTGATATCATTAAGAGCATGAGAACACCGCTTTCAGTCCTTATAATAGAATAATTAGCAGTTGTATAATTATTTTATAAATTAGAAAAATAATTTAAAACTGAAAACGATAGTTATGAATTAGAATGTAGTAAATATTTACGCTAAGTATCTATACAAACTTACTGGAGATATTAATCAGATGGAAAATAGTGTCAGAATATCGAATTAGTCAGAAAATTGAGTTATAAAAGTAAATTATTCTGCACATTAACATAGATCAAACAGAGGGAAATTTTAGCAAATTAACACCATTTGCGTGATATGCTACACAAAAGTATGGGGGACCTATGGGAGCTGCAATTATCCCATTCTATTCTCGTTCGCGCGAAGTCAGAAATTAGCTCATATGAAGTAGGCGTTAATGTTCTCAATCAACTGGACATTTAAAAACAAAATCGCTGTAGCATGTTAAAATGAAAAATCAGAAAATCAATTAAATTACTTCCATTGTGTACATTATGCACTGCGACATAAAAAAAACCTCTTCGAACTTTGTTTAGTTCTGCAGTCCTCCGCTAGCGTGCATCGTTTTCTATAGCCCTGGTTCTATCTGTTTAGTTAAATATTAACTTGTTTGCACTAAATTTAAATCAAAATCATTTTCTTGCAAAGAATTCTGTCAAATATTTATAGAAGTATAAATCGTACAAGGGAGTTTGAGTAGACTAATCTTGTGCTGACTAGAAAATATAATGCACCAGTGTATACGGCTCACCGAAAAATGAATTTTATAAAAAGCTTTCGTTGAGAAATACACGTTGTACACCTTCCCAAATCACGCAGTCTATTTATGACATGAAATTTAACTTGGCAAATCAAGTAGATTTGTCCTTGTTGTGCAATAATGATAAATATCCTGATTCAAATTGCGATCAAAAAATATATATTAGTTATTGAAAATAGAATATTCTTTTCAAACACTAAATGTGAACTTGGATAAGTGCATGCTTTCTGGGGTTTATAAATGCAGGTCTGATTTGACATACCATATAAAGGCATTGCGATTTACTCCCCGTTATTCAGTTTGCCGTCGTGTACTGAATTTGACCTTGCAAGTGTCAAACGTATCGATATCCGTGAATGGTGATTGTTCTGCCGGTTGTGCGAATTAATAAATAAAATGTAACTGTTTTCTATCTCCACCACCCAAGTAAGTAATGATTTTTTGATTGCTAGTCTTTGTACGTTTGGAAAATTTGCAAAATATCACATACGTGAATGCACATAACCACTTACTGTCAAATAAAATGTATGTCGGACTACCCGAAGTAAGACCGCTTGCCTGATACTCTGTGCCTTATATATGAACTGCGATTTGCTCCTTGATAAAACGTGTGCTGTCGTACACACATGTTGATTACGCCAGGTAGTAATGGGTTGGTAGATGTGGATGACGGCGGTTATGCTACATTTTGCGAATAGCTAAATGTAGAAAATAGGTGTTTATCTCGAATGCGCAGACTTAATTCAAAAGCATTTTATCACCACCCGTATTACCTTTGTTTTAGTGTTTGAAATCCGATATTCGTAATGTTGAATGCACAGAAACGTTCTGGTGTTTTATGTTTTAAAATTGTGCACCTAAGTGTTTTAGCCAAGAATTATAAAATCCAGATTACACGGAGTGAGATCAACATAATAATTCCTTTACTCCAAATATAAGTAGTGCTGTTTGATCCTCGTTACTCTGTAGTTTGTCATTCATTTAAAATGATTACCGAAAATGGAAACGTGTCAGCATGGGTTACTGATAGTACCTTTGCTAATCTCTGCGATTGGTTAGTTAAAATGGAATTTCTATTTATCAATAGTTCCCTTATCAGATTCGGATCATTTTCATAACCACTGACGAAATCATCAAATGTTAAATTTTATAATTCACAATCCGTTAACTTAAAATGCAAAAATGTAATCTTCGAGGGTCCATAGAAATAGTTCAGTTGAAACTTCCTGTCAATTACAACCTAATTACTAAATAATGATAAACGCATCTCTGCTCTTCATGAATTATATATATATATATATATATATATATATATATACATTATGTATGACAATTGGTTGTTGAGTTTACCTGATCTGCGTTTTGACTAACGCAGCTTTCATTGTTCCAGTAATTTTCTTTTATCAAAATATTTCGGCCTAACTTACCGTAGGCCTTCATCAGTTGCATTTCACGAAACAAATGAAGCAAGCCGTTGTGCTCTGATGACGATTTGTAGGCTTGAAATGCGCCATAACCTTTGGCGACGTTAGTTATTCTAAGCCTTGGGATTTATTAGAATAAATACGATTGTTGTTTCTCTCTCTCTACATATATATATATATATATATATATTTATTTATTTATTAATTAATTTATTTAAGTCGTACTTTCAATAAGCAGATTGGTTGATCGACAGCATGGGTAGCTCAAATAGAATACACATAATTAGACTTACCGCAGTTTGGTACCTTGCACTCTCAGTTTCACATCGATCCGATTGATTCCAATTTACAAGTTCTCGTCGAACGGATCTTCTGATTAGCTGGGTGCGGATTTGTCCCTTTTTTCTCGAAGTCTTCCACATCATTCATATTAACCACTGAAAATGAGGTACTATCTAATATTCGTTGACTGGCAACGTTTTAGAGCCACATTTCCAGCTCCATCATCAGGTCACTTTACACAGTACAACACTCACAATCGCAGATTTAAGCAAATATACATATATATATATATATATATATATATATGTATATATATATATATATATATATATATATATATATATATATATATATATATATAAATCACAGTCCATGCGCATTTTGTTATAATGTAAACTTTTCGCATTTCACTTATTTTTTCTTTATATTTGCAAAATTCATTGTTGGGCACTTGATGAGGAACTTTTGCTTCTATAAAATAAGAACATTTGCTGAATTTTTATTTACAGTAGGATTTTTTTTCCACAAGTTAATCCTTAAATTTATCTACCATGAATGATGCTATTGTGTTCAATTTTTTGATGAAAATCTAAATTTTTTATCCATTTCTAATCTTTGCAATAGAGACAATTTTTTGTTTATTTTGCACAAATATTATTTTATTTTTCTTGAATTTATTCGTAATATGTGCTCATATTTATTTTGCGGTTTTGAAGTAGAAAGTCGCTAGTTTTTGACTGCTTTAATTTAGAATAGATTAAATTTAGCGGCTTGGCAAGACATTGCACAGCCACGTAAGAAACCGATACAAAAATCATTTTACAAATATATTTATAATTTTTTGAATTGTCTACGAAACAGAATTCTAATTGTCGTATCATCTGAAGTTTACATTTCAATGGATTCAAACAAGCTATCCTATTAAATAAATTCTGCCATTATTTCTTTTCGCAATATCAGTTTTTTTATTTTGTAAATTGTCATTACAACGGTTTCTACGATCAGTCTTCTTCAATGAGCCACTCGTTTCGGTCGATACACAACTAAAGAAATATATAGCATTCTGTACAGCTGATAGAACATTTCGAAAATCTTATTAGATCGCTGAAATATTTTGCTTTGAAGCATCGAATTTAGTTTAGATTTTTAATTCTTTTCAATTTATTTCTAGCCCGTGTAGTATAGAATTTTACAACCTTTCGACGATTAAAATTTGGCGCCCATATTTTTTCATGTGTCTATTTATGAACATGGCACACGATAATAAAGCTACTCATAAACTGTAAAAACACTAACTGACAATATAATACGAAGTTTAAAAGAAATTAACCAGCAATTTAATTGACTAGTTGAACTAATATGAGATAGAAAAAAAGAAACACAGGGAACTTTAAAGAAAACATCTTGCTGACAAGGAAATACCACCCAATCCATAGTTAAAAATAGTAAATAAAACCAATAATTTAATCTCTACACAAAATATTTTAACTGTGAAATCGGCTTTATAACTTAAAAAAGCACTGCGTTGAACAACATTATTTTGACCACATTTGTACTTTGCTTAATTAGAGGATGGCTAAACGGGATAGGCCATTTAAATGCTGTTGTGTCATTACCGTGTTAAAGGTGGCAGCAATATAAGTTGCTTAAAGTAGGACACAGAATAACTGATTAACGTAAATCTATTTTCTTTTAAAATCTCAATTTCAAAGCATATCTAAAACAAGTATGCCGACATTAATAATCAAAGAAATTTAAGACCTATCTCTCGAAATCAATCAAATGCAGCATTTATCAATATAGATCCTTCCAATTTGTTCATGCGAAAACACTTTCATTTGTAATGTAAAACGATTAGACAATTTTTGTTCGACGTACGCAACAAATCGTCAGTAAACTACAGGGAAATAAATTTCTGCATTTTCTGGTTCTGGTCGGGTGTTTACTTTTATGACTCATCACATAATCCCGATATTTTCTCTCACAAAATTGTTAAGATTTAAATCATAATGACACACGTCTAAAGAAAACTGTTGAATTGTGTATATTGCTGTTTCCACAGCAGAGGAAAAACCTCAGAACTTTAGATAAGCTTCTCAGTGTATTTATACGTTTTGGTTAAATATTCTTTATGGGACACATATTACCGTGCGCGGATGAAAATATGCCTCATACATTGCTAAATTAATCAAATACGGGCAATTTTCCCGGACTATTCTTTGTATAACACGCTTAAATACTTACTTGGGAAAAATTTGATTAAGTTTTGTGTTTAGTGAATTATTTAATAATAAATTAGTTAATAAATGTACAAGAGTGGACGTAGCAACTCTAAAAATGCACTTGCATTTTGAATTTGAAAATCCGAAAAAAGCACTATAAAATGTCAATTAAAATTAATTAAAATTACATTGAAATTTACAATAAAATTGAACAGAAATTTGATTCCAGATCGATATTGAGACTTGTTCAAATGTTATCAAGATTCGCGGACCCTTGACATATTTACATCACAAATATGACGCCGCAGATATTAGGTTGAATGTTTATATTGGCTTCCATAAATTCCAAATCCAGAGTTTTATTTGTTTACAGGCAATACAGATTTCAATTTAACCAGAAATAATTAAATTTGACAGTCGAAAACAATCGTTATGAAATCACACATTGTTAATTTACACACATTCGTTTATTCAAATTTTAAGAGTGGCTAACCCAAAACTATGAGTTACCAAATCCATATTGTTTGAAATAGTTGTTTCTTTGCCAATTGTCCATATGTTTCAGTCACACTCTCAAAATTTTATTCTCAATAGTCTTCTCATTCACTTAAAAATAGCCAAGTAATAAAAAAGTGAAATTTTTCGTCTATATGATTTCATTTTTACTTATTGACAGAATGCATAACAGTTACGATTGTGTCGATTAAATAATCAAAACATGGCATGTGCTTATTCGATTTGCTTTATATATCCTCTCTTGTTTCCGCCACGTTTAGCCTTTCCTCTTTTTGTTTATTAAGTTTCCATATGTAGCCAAATTGTATATCTTACAGTAAATGCTATATCATCTCTAAAATATTTACATCATCTTCCATAAAAAGAAAAACACCGACTCAATCCACATTTTTTCGTGTTTCATTTTTAAACATATTGAAATTCAAAACTCTTTGGTCTTAATCGTAAATTTCTCCATTTTAATTCGCAATATCAATGATGAGTTTAGGATAGCGTTTAACATATTTCTTCAATATACACTGAATTCAAAATATCCAAGGTTTTAACACCGATAGTCTTCTTAGGGACGTAATTGATTGCTCACTTCATTCAATCAGTTATTTCGTACCAAATGATTAGGTGTAAAATACGATCAGTTTCCCAGTAAACACAATATATTAATTAATTTCGTATTCTTGGTGACCTTAATCTTATCATAGCATGCTTCAGTCAATACGCATAATAAGCGGTAGCATTGTGTCATTTGACTGGCTGAACTTAAGAAATATATTTTTCTTGTCAAATAATAATTTATTAACAATCTATTAAAGATCTTAACCGCAATTCCGAACACGTTATTTCATACTATCAAACTTCAAACATGTCTGATTTCGAGTTTTATTTTATATCGAAATATTGAAAAGGATTTGGGCTTTGTCAAAACATTCAATTGTAGTAGAGATAAGACCTTGCAAAAAGATATATAGCCTCTGGAACTTTGCTGTATAACCGTCATGTAAAAGAATGTTTTCTTAAAAGAAAATAATACTTTACAATTAATATTACGGAATCTTAAAATGCCTAAACGAAAAAGTTTAAATTAAGACCTGTTTTCCTCTTTATTTCAGGAATCCGAAAAGGATCCGCACAACGTGTACATTACAAACATTCCAGAAACATGGACAGCCGATAATGTGGAGGATTTAAAAAAGGTTTTTGAACCTTATGGCGAAATTACGACCGCCATTGTTATGACCAGAAGATCAAACAATCTTTGCACTGGTAAGACGCTTTATGTATTGTAGAAGTAAACCAAAAAAGTAGATTTGTTTGCGTATTCATGAATTTTTTGTAACCAATAATAGATCGCTTTAATTATATAATTATATTTTTTGTCGTCACTTACAACTAGATTCGTCATTGGGTTACTATATTTTACGCTTCGACCAGTAAAATGAAGCCATATTCTGCATTGCGTAATCTAGACAGATAATAGGAGAATAAGTAATTGGGAAAAAACTATTATTTTGCCGTTTTAAAACATTAGATTAAGCAGCCGTAAATTGCTACTATCATTATTCATTAAGTTCATAATATTTTATATTAATAGCAATTGATGTAAAAGTAATTATCACAATATTTCTAGAATAAATATTACTAATGAAGAATACGCCAGATAGAGTCATTATGGATTTGACCGCATTTTTCTTCTGCGGGACAATTGATAGCACTCGTAGGTCGGTAAAAGTGATTAGGCATGAAGACCAGATATTAGAGCACAAAATAAAAAATACTTTAGGAATTAAAATAAATATAAATAGATTTGTCTTGAATGAGGATACCACATTTGCCACAAATTGTATTCCCTGTGCGCACTGTGTCAACCATGAGGATGAGACTGGAAATTAGGTCACAAAATATCGGAACAAAAAGAGTAGAAAATCTTGCTAAAACGTCATTTTCAGACAAGACGCTGATGACGAACTCAGAAAATGGACAGGATTCTAGATTTTACGGACATACGAGTGCTATATAATTGTCCCGCACAAGCTAAATGCGGTCAAATCCATAACAGGAAGGACAACACTGAGCAAAAAACTCAACTTTTAAAAATAGAGTAATTTGCATATTTTCAAATTCATGAACCAACAGTTAACCTATCGTTTGAGTGCAACAGACAACAGAAAATTGATATCACATGTATGCATTTCTTCCTTTTATACGCAGTTCCCAATTATTTTGCGCATATTCCATAGGTCATATAACACGGTATGACCGGCTAAAGTTAAAGAAATAGCGCATGGAAACCGACTTTTTAAAGTTAAATATGAATTTCGAAAAGTAGGAGATGCAAAAGGAGTTGCTTAAATTACGTCTGAATTAATGTGAAACACTATTTCGAGTTCTTAAAATATTCATTTCATAGGCATTCGTTTGACTTGTTTCATATCACATTTTAATAACACGCTCGAACATGCATATTTTCTGAGGGTGCGTTCAGTTTTGATAAGCCTATTTTCGCGTCGCATAGTTTTATCATATTATCTCAGCTTAAATATTTCTATTTTAATGAGCTTCCTTCATATATATTTAACATGTATATATCTCCTTTACATTGGGTTTTAGACAAGTCTATACTAATAAATTATAATTAACCAAGCATCTCCGGACAAAAGAGTGTGCCGCTGATACCACATAGCTTTCGCCAATTCAACAGTATTTTATGAGCCTCAACAAACCACCGCACAACAATAGCAATCTACTTTCCATAATATTATTTGATGGTGATTGAACGTCAAATAAAGGCCATGTATAATTAAATGTCTCGTAAAATTTGCTCTGTATTAATGCCTCCCGATACCCAGCTGGCTATCACCTAAATCATACCAAGCAAATATGTCGGTCAATGCAGCTGTAAACTCCTAAGATTCTGCAGAATAAAATAGGACTTGCAGTATGCTTAACACGAAGGCTTTGTATTTCATACATAATATAGTGAGCTAGCGATTCCGATGTCGTTCGCACAACTTACAAAAAACAGCATTTGAAAGATTTTTGAGTTTAGAAATCACTTGAGATCACCGGAATACTAATTCCTTTGCGACCGGTATTAATGCGTCGTTCCACACCACCGAATGCTTCGAATCAAAAGTGCCTATAATGGCCAAAGTGTTAATATCCTTTTCAGACTCGGTATATATATTATATAGTGTGAGTTATCGTTGAAGTCGCATTGTCGTAGACTATATGATGTTAGCTTCACTATTGCAGGTTTACACATTTGTCTAGCAGATTGTACCGTCCTATTTCCCCACATTCTTCACCCAAATATATAGTGGTTAAAGGGCGTAATACCGGCTCCTACTGATGAGTCGCCAGTAAGCACGAAACGAATGTGCATGAGATTATACTTTGCGTTCATGCTGCCTTTGGTTTATCCTTCTGGTCACAACTGAACTAATTTGTTACTAGGTTTGCAAAACCTAATACATACTTGCATATATATTAGTTCTTCGCAACAAACAGTATTTAACTGTCATATATTGAATTGAATGATGTCATGCTTACCGCGAAATGTGATAACTGATATCGATCAAGGCCAGAGTGTATGGATTTACTGGAGTAGCAGGTGTTCAGAAATTGTTGTAATTCTCAATTTCGGTGAACTATAGCATAAATTGATATCAATCATGTTGGTAACATGTTCCGACTCGGAAACCATAGTGTTAGTACCATGTACCTTTTCGGTACAATAATGTTGGTATCGGTTACTAACACAATAGCCATAGTGTTAGTATCCTTTACAGACTCGGTATATATATTATAAAGTGTGAGTTAACGTTGAAGTCGCATTGTCGTAGACTATAATATATATATATATATATATATATATATATATATATATATATATATATATATATATATAATAGCTTCACTATTGCAGGTTTTACACATCTGTCTCGGAGATTGTATCGCCTATTATCTCACACTTTCACCAAATATATAGTGATTAAAGGGCGTAATATCGGTTCTACTGATGAGTCGCCAGTAAGCACGAAACGAATGTGCATGAGATTATATTTTCCGTTCATGCTGCCTTTGGTTTATCCTTCTGGTCACAACTGAACTAATTTGTTACTAGGTTTGCAACACATAATTTAAATCAATTTTTAATATTGTACGTTATGCTGTCAGGTTTCTCGTTTATCTTTTATTAATTTGGATCTGTGTTTTTTACGGCATTTCCATTATATTTAGACTGGTTCCATGTGAACTAACCTGCACTTAGACGCTAAAGAATAACTTGGGTAGCTGCAACATTTATCAATTTGAATTTTAAATGGTCATCGTAAATAAACAGCTTTCTGTGTAAACAATAAAGTATTATATGCTGGATAAAAGGAATCCAGATTAGATTGACAATATGGCATAAAATCTCAAAAGGCATAAGCTTTAATATTTGACCAACACATAATTAAATGTCGACAATAGGCATCTTCTCATCCGCATTTGCAGAAGAATATAAGTTAAAACGCACATGTCCACAATTATTCTATAACTGATTTTCGCAGTAAAATAAAAAATATTGTAAGAAAATTAAACTTCATGTAGATGCTGAATACTACTGTCGGACCACCTTAAACATATTTTTCCTCTACTTTACCGAGCCTCTTATGTGAAAATTTGTTCTTCTTCCTAGTCAGAAATTCTCTGAATAATTGATTTATTATTTTTTATCATATTATTTTCTCAATAAATTGTTATTATTATAGGAAAAAATAACAATTGATATATGTGAAAATTTGTTAGTCTTTACGCATATAACACTATGCCTTAATAAGCAATTCTTTGAGTAATTCACGTTTTTGAAGAATGCAACATTTCTCTCACAGTAAAATCTCGACTATCGATTAAGCTCATAGATATTGCAGGTTAAATATGTATTTCATTAAATCTGCTTATCTAAATTTGTTCGGATTAATTTGGCATAAATTATATTGGTCACATCAAATAGCTTGTCTCCTGGGAAATGTCCTCATATTTGCTAAAGTAACAAAACTCTCATTCGCTTTTCAAAATAACTGTTTACTAGTTTCGGCTTTGTGCATAAGTGTTTGCAGGCACGAATTTGTTGGCAAAAACCATTGGATTTATGCGAACAGTACCTAGATAGCCTTAACTCACAGTCAGTCCATTTGATCAAATTATTGAAGCTATCGGTTTTGCAATGTCAATAAAAAGTTCAAGGCTAAGGAGGCAAATAGAACTTATTACGTGATTAATCTTTGTACATATTTCAGCAAACTTTGCTTTAAACATTTTTTTACGAAAACAGCTCACTTACTGTATTATAATTTTACTTATGAATTTAAAATCTATAATAAATCTTTTCAATTCCAAATAAATTTTAAAATGAATTAAAGCAACTACATTACATTTTCATAATACAAGACTTAACGGTGCACCAAAATCTCAGAACCGTTGGTATTCATTAAACTTCACGATGAAACGACAAATTAGATAAGCTTTATTGACTATCAGATTTTGTGGAATCAATAATTTATTATAAGTGATAAATTGTAAGCCTTGACATTTATTTCCGACAAAAACGGGGAAGACTACATTTTTTAAATATTTCTAAATATTTATTGACATAAAAATTGGATTTAACACTTAAATTAGTGATTAAAGATTTGCTTCAGTATGTGAATACTTCGTAAAAAAAGGTGGAACACCAACGTCAGGTACTTATTTTAACAAACTTGACAAACGAAGCAAGTGCGTTTTAATGCGGCTCGGTAAGTTATATCGATGTCTAGCATAGGAATGGTACAGTGTAAATTTATCTTACCCACCAAGATGCGTTTTCAGAAGGCTGTATCAGAATAATACTCCGAGGTCTTCTATTTGATCACACTCACAGAGTGGATACGTTCACCTCAAGAAGGGTATATAAACCGCCGTAGTCGAGCTTTCGTAGTTAAAGCACCAGATTTCGAAGCAGATTTGTCCAGGTTCGAGCCAAATCCACGGCAAATTCTAGCCAGTATGTGATTAGTTCCCAATAAGGATGGAACCGGTTCACTGGATGAATTTCCTTTTCTATAATATACAATTTTCAGTTTATACTGACAAATGGATGAACTTAATGAAACAGGTGCTTGTATCAAGTTCGCAACCTGGATTTTAGTAAATGTTATGACCGCCCGCGCAGCCAATGTTCTTTTCATTATCTAAGTAAATCTGGCTGCTCATGACACTACCAAAAATACGATGCCACAACTTTATTTGTTAAAATGTTTCACTAAAAGCTAGCTACAGTTTGGCCATATTTATAGAATTCTCCTTGCCAGCTTTTTTGTATGCATTCACGTAATTGAATCTAACGATACATTTAGATAAAATATTTGAGCTATTTATAGTGAAATACCAAAACCTTTAATTGTTTGTTCCTATGAAAATTATTTTCTATTATATAGCAACAAACTAATATTTCAAATCAATAAATTGTATCACAAATATTAATACTTTATTGGTAACGAGACAAGCTATTTTAAAGTTATTGTCCTAAGAGTCACATTGATTATATGTTAAAAAGTTTATCGACCATCATTTTAACTTGTACCTTTAAGTAGAGTGTTGAGATTTTAGAATGTCTACTTTTTATTTTTATGATTTTTTCATTTTAATCGCAAAATTGTTATTTTAAAAGGAGTTGTAATTAATAACTTTTTCCAAAGCCTTAATAAATTACATCTGTCTAATAAATTAACATATGATGTCCAATAATTGTTGTTGCATAATATTTAAATGAAACGTCTATTCACCAAAAGCCATAAAAACTGTTCTATTATTGGCAGTCTATTATTTTGTTTTTATTTCAGTTTCATATTTTTGAAACATTTTAATAACGTTAGATAGCTTGTTATCTCGTGCTTGCAAACTCAACCTGCACGGATTACTTTTAAATCTGTGGAAATAGCTGCGATTATGTTATGCGCACGGCTTCTGTAAGTAATGCAACAGCAATTCAAAATAAGTGGAACATTTGCGCGGTTACCAGTTTGTCATTTCATTATATAATTCTCCATAGCTTATATATATATTGCGTTTATATCGTCGTTAGTAGGCTTTTTGTCGGGCTCCGATGATGAACATGGGAGGTCGAAATAGGTCAATACCTTAAACAAACATTGGTTGCGCGGGTGGTGATAACAATTATTATAATCAAGGTTGTGGTCTTTATATAAACACCTGACCCATTAATTACTTACATATGTCAGTATAAACTAAGAATTGTTTAGTGTAGAACTCATCATGTACTGGCCAGAATTTGCCGCGGACAGGACTCGAACCTGGGAACTTCAGCTTCCGAATATGGAGCTCAAACCACTGAGCCATCCTGCCGCACACTACACTACACATAATTTTCAGTCATATACTTACTAATGTAACTTGGTTAGTCTATTTTTCCTTTAAGTGGAGCTCATATGGAATCCATTTAGACCCAAAGTTCCAACTAACCATCCACAATCTGTCATAACTGAACAGACACCACACTACAAGGGGAAGTGGTATTGAAATGAACATTTTTATAATTAAACGAACATTGGTTGCGCGGGTGGTGATAACAATTATTACCTTTGCAGACGAAATTTTCGCTTATTTGTGCAAGTATTTGCTGCAATTGGTTTGGTGTTTATTTCAAGCTCGAATAAATTAATTAAACGTCTGATATAACCGCCTAAGAAAGTACCGTATGCATAAACACGTGAAACAATTATAAATAGTTTTGTTTAAATGAAGCCTGGAATTCATTTGCCACAAAATGAGATTCTGGGAACCTCATGAACGTTATACAACTTTCGTTTATAGCATTGAATGCAAGCCTCGAAATTTTATTTCCAATGCACAAATTTCGTGTCGATTTAATGAAGAAAATGCGTTAACAACTTAATATTTTCATCGCACTCTTCACTTTCATTCGGAATTTACGAACAGATTCCTTCCCCATTATCCACATTTTCATAAAACGGATTGAATTTTGAGTATTGTTCCGAAAAAGTGTGCTAATAATCGATTGGTTGATTTTAACATTACTTGTGTTCTTTTTCTTCTTTTCCAAACCGATTTTTTTCTGGCCTACCAGTCAATGCCAGGAAACTATTGATTTATAGTTAAAAGACATGTTTGTTGTAAAATTTGTAATAAATTAAATCTATATTTTTTAATTGTTTTTGTCTACTTTAATTCACATAGCAATGTTAAATGGTGGAACGTTCCGTGCAAACTTTAAGGAAGTGCTACAATACTATGTTTCAATCCGTAAAGTGTGACTGCACCTTTACGTATAGGGAGAATTTTTAGTATTTATAAAAAATGATACTTTGATAGCAAGCAATAAATAAGGATAAATAAATTTATCTCCAGAGAGCTTTAAAAATAATTAATGCGTTTTAACTTTAATTTACTTTTCTAACGGAAATTCGCTTCAGTCTTATTTGAAATGAAATGCTTAGTAGCACAAATAGAAATAAAATGAAGTAAATAAATAGCATATTAAGTCTGGCTGAGCAAATCTGCCTTCCTATTGCCCTTTTTCCTATTTAAAAGCACAAAAAGCTAATCGAAACACTTCTTGTCTATTTGAAGGAATCATTAAGCATAATCAATTTTAATTAACTTCAAGAAATAATAAGAAAACTTCTTATTGCGAGATATAAATTTTTATCGTGCATTTAAAAAAATCTATGTAACAACAGTCATTAAAGGATTATGCAATAAACTTTGCTAGCATAAACGATTAGTTCGAAATATGGAAATAGTTATTAACTATGCCGAGCAGGGTTTATTTATTCGTGAAAATTGATGAAGTTATCTATATAAGCAGCTTCAGATAATTCAACTGTTGGGGAGTCAAGTGCTGTTCAGAATCTATGCCTCTCAATTTATTGAACAATGCTTGGAAGTAATTAACGACGCTTTCATTCATTCGTTTTTATATTAAGTGGTCTCTATGCTTCAATTCAATGATAACCAAAGTATCCGTTAATTTTTGTATAGTTTATCTTTAACTAATATATTGATTATTCGTTTACCGAACAGACGTGTAGATCCAGTATTCAATTAAAGATTCGATCGGTGTCATTATTCAATATTGTATTGGGAGAAATACAAGTGGTTGTGTGTACACTTTCAGTCACTTTGCATGTTGTTGATATGCCCTATCAAGAATTCATGACACACAAATTGACTAATGGGACTATCCGTGTCGCTTTAAAAATTTCCATGAACCTCAGTTAGGTTTGTGGTGACCACACAACCAGCTGAAATCTACCCGTTACAGCCTCGTTTAGAATTCTTACCAAAACAGGACACGGAGTTTATATAGATTTATCAGAGGCAGTTGGTGCGTATTCCATTCATAGCAGCAACTTTCACTTCTTCGAGATGGTTCAGTGGTATTCTATAGGAATTAAGTAAATATTGAAAAGCTGACGTCGCAAATAGGCTTACTAATATAAAAAACAAGTTCAATTTTGATTTAACACTTGATAAATTTTAAAATGGCACTTATTAAAATTTCATTAAATCTCGAGGGCTAAAATAAGAGATGTTTACAGATATAAATAGGCGTACATTTTTATATAAATCCATACAAATCTAGGCGAACGCCTCGTTAAATGTTTAAAATTAGTGTACCAGCTAAGGTTTATCGTTGATTATTGCTGAAAAGCTAAAATGTACGAAATTCCCTAGTCGATTTTTCTTTTTTCTGTGGCCATGATAGCTTTGATTTATTCTCTTACGATAAATTCAACGACTTTCAGCCATAATCCCCACGCATAGTAAATTGATTTACAAAACAACATCGTTTTGTAGAACTTCAATATCTGTAGTTTTGTCTTAGCAGAATATCGTTTTTTTGCCTATATGCTATGTTCAATTTTTTTAAACTTGTAACACGTATATTATACAATTTAGGATATTTTTACTACTTTGTACACAAAACTCTTCTATTACCAAAATTTCAAATTTAAGGAGCAGGATTTGTCAGATTTCAATCTGCCGACGATGCACAAAAAGCAATAGAAGGAATCCGACTTAGTCAGGTTCAACTGGATGGGGCTCGTAAACCGCTCGAATTAAAATTAGCCGATCGACAAAAAATGCCTAGTGATACATCATCGTAAGTTTAACTTTACATTTCTTCCTTTTGTCAGCTGATAATGAGTAATGAGTTATTATTATTATTATTTAAAAAAAGTATATTATCCGCACATTTAAAACAAAAATATTTTTTAATGATCCTGTAATCCTCCTATTATGCCAATAAATGCCCATAGTTTAATATTTATTAATTCAAATCAAACTAAAACAATATTTCCTTCCATATTTTAATTTCATATTTTTAATTCAATGGAACTAAATTCCCACATAAATATTACTGTATCGAAGTTATTAAAGTATGATAGCAAGTTTCGCTGAAATATCTTATATGAACTTTTTTGCACTACAAGAGGAATCAATAATTAACGTTTCATATTCTTCACACACTATGTGTAAGAATATTTCCTAACAAAAGGCGTGTATCTAAAAAAAAGTTGAAGCAGATGGTAGGCTAAATTATAATCGCCTTAATATGAAGATGGAAAAAGACAGAATTAAGTGTTGTGAAAGTGCAGTTTCCTGGATTCAACAAAACCATTAATAATTTTATTTCATCCCGTGGCCAAATAGATAAATATAATAATTTACTTGTATTTCCTAGTTTAACATAAGTCATGATTTATATTTGTTTTATTTTAATTATGAAATATGGCTCTCAACTTTTGCAGTCTTACATACATCCTAGAAATTTGGAATGATCATGAATAAATAGAAACTAAGCATCCGAATTTCCAGTCAAATGTCAGGTAAATAGAGTACCGAAATGTGTGAGTTGTATATAGGATTTCAATATTTTGTATAAATACCATTGTTTATTTTCTATAAGTCGTTTTACTTATGAAATCTAATGAGGTAGATGGATTTTATAAACGCAAAATAACGTAAGTGATTTTAACGATGCGATATTATACTATTGGTTACATAATGAGAAGTAACGTTCATTGGATAAATGTAAATTTAAATCTAAATTTTGTAACTAATATTGATTAGAATTTTGCTAAAATCAAAGCAAGACTTCCACGGCAAATTATTTCATAATAATGAAATTTCTGGGGGTACTACAGCTCTTTGTTATTTAGTATAATGCACGACAACAACACAAAGAACGTGCATTACCATTTATCATTCTCGCAAATTCTCCGAACGCCAGATGTCCACAAAGCAGCAATAAAAATAATTCCCCTTCTGAGTGGAACTTTTTCAAACTAAGAAATATGTGATGCATCCCATTAATTGTTCTTAGTATTAGCCTTTATATGTACCAGTACTTGGTTTTAAAATGTACGCTTATATTAATTGGATAAACGTTGATAATCCGATATCACATGTTACAATACGTAAATTATTATCTAGCAGCATATTATGCATTTATATGATTAAACCTATCTAAAAATATAAACTACCTATAATCAAAAAGCAATAAAAATCGATTCGTATTGAAACATGAGCCAAATCTTTACTAAATATTCACAAATAATCTAATTTAATGTAGAAACTTTTTTTCTCACTTTTATAAATATAGAATTACATTAGGTTTCCTAATAAAATAAAGAAAATCTGTCCTCTAACCTGAAATTAATAAATATCTTAGAAGAAATAAGATAGTGAAATGTTAAAAGACGTAAGTCTGCTAGTTCTATGCTAATTGCAAAATGAACCAATATGAAATATTTCCTGAATTTGTAAACATTTTTGCTCTCTATGTCTATGAGAAAGCTACTCAATGTCTTCACATACATATATTTTTATCCAGCGTAACATTCAAATCTGACTAAATGCATGATAAATAGATGGGGAAATTGCCAAATTCAATTTATGCAAAATTTGTAAACAAATTAGGTTATCGCACGATAATTTGACTAATTAGATGAGGTCACACTTGAGAGATTGATAGCATTACAGTTAATTGTTTATAACCCTTTCTTATCGATTAATTACATGCTTGTGCAAGATGTGTGTGCATTTTTATGAAAGATATATTTAATTGCTTAATTAAAGAAACAAACAAAAAGTTAATGAATCGTTGATGCATTCTTTATATTGAACGTTTGAATATAAATTAAATTAATTGTTCTATTTACTTCGTTTACTTTACAGAAATTTGCAATAAAACATTATTCAAAATTTTTGCCAATCATTGAAAACTTTCCCCACTAGAAGAATAATAAACTGGTTCATTAAATTATTTTATTTTCAATCAAATCATTATCCTAAATAATTACAATTTATATTTTATAATACTACTGTCCGGCTGCTCTACTAATATTGCTCTCGTTAGTGGAAAATTGCCTTACAAGGCAAATGAAATTTTTTTGCAAGTCTTCTTACCTTGTTATTGGATGTTTATCGGCATTATTGAGATTTGCGCTGCAGGGTTTCGAACTCAGGTATATTTTTTCATCTTTCCGACTCATTCAGTAGCCGATAAGTTAAGTTTAATTTTGGCCCACTTTTCTAATCAATAATTTCAACATCGAAATATTGTGAAAACTATTACGATAATCTTGGATACGAAAAGAAACTCTGCAACAGTAAACTACCACTGCGATTTGAATGTACAATAGGGAAGAATTCGGGTATATAACAATTTAGTATCCCTTGCATAGATTGTACGTCGTGCCAATCTGTTTGAAACAGATCTTGTACATATTTATGGTGCGCGTTAGAGTTTTTGGAAAGTACATTCTTTCTGCTTGTTCAGGATCTGATATATATGGGGCTGGTGAATACTTGGGTAAAGGGCCTTATATTGAATGGTAACCTAGCTTGTTCATTTGGTGGCATAGGTTTTTAGTGAAATGACGTTTATTTATGACTGTTGGAGAAACACCAATTAGTTCAATTATTAGGTGCTTTCACTTGCTTCGGGATGGATATTCATCTAATATTAAATTATTAAGATTTAACACAGGACAGAATGCAGAATATTTTCACAATTCTGCCATTTCCTTATACATCTGACACAGTTGTTGATCCGCATAATGCTGTATATATATATATTGTATATTGTACTTATATACAATATATATTTATATACTGTATAATATCTGTATACTCATTTGTGGAAATCACACATGAAGCCTATCGCATAGAATGTACATGGGTGGTAATGTGTAATTTAAGACCGTTTCTAGAGAAAACCTGAGCCGAATACGCCTCTTAACATTGATTTTAATCCCTTGGAATGTGCCTGTTTAACTGGTGTAGCCTTTATCCTGCGCTATCCTAATGAGTGAGTTACAAATGCTCATTAATTATTAATATTTTAAGGCTATACATAGAAACACTATCCGGCCTCCAATATAATTTAAATTTAGAAGATTAATAGTTTCGTTATGTTAAACGAAGTCTGGTTAGATAGAATAAGATTAGTGTTTACTTTAAGCAGGCAAACTTGATTTAAAGAAGTGTTCACAACACCCGAAAAATTGTTTACTGTTTAAAGGTATTTCTTGATGAGGTTTTCGTTGATTCGCGAAAATTGATAATTAGAATGTTAATTTTGAGCCTAGTTCTAATGATTTTGATCTTCTCTAGTCAGTTTGCAGTCATACTCTGATGATGATCATAGATAGTCAAAACGCCTAAGTACGCGAGACTGATGGTACTTTCGCTATATTTTTTGATGACTGGTTAAATACAACAGGATTGGTGTTAACTTCAAGCTCGCAAACCTGATTTAAATAATTATTACGACTACCCGCGCAATCAACTTTTGTTTAATTTTATTACCTATACATATATGGCCAATGCTACTAAAAACGTTAACGTTTGTGACAAAATAGAAATTGCGCATCCGATATTTCCAGTCACTTACAATGTATGCGGGACTACTAGAGGTGAGAGCCGTAGTAAACGGATGATAACCAGGGAAGGTCGGAAAGTGGCAATACGTGTGAATGACGGTAGTTTTGCTATGTTGTTCGACGACTGGTTAAATACAATGTGATTGGTTTGTATTTCAAGCTTCGACATACCTTAAACCTGCAATGAAATCTAACAATAATTTTTCACATTAAGATTTAAAAAAATCGTTGAATGAATTAAATCGAAGTGCTAAGACATTTTTTCCATAAAAATATTGTTCGCTTTATAAGATGGATATATTTTTCCGAGGCATCTTAATGCGGATGTTGAAAATAGAGTTTGCTGCAATTTTTGTATACTTAGATTGTGCTTTCACATTTGTTGCCAAGTTTTAATTTGTCGAATCTGAAATTCACAACGTTAAATCGTTGAAGTCGCTTGAAATTGCTTGCATTAGATGTCGATACTTCTAATTCTTGATCAAATGTAGCTTGTCTAGTTCAGTATACAATTGTATCGATCAAAATTTAGCAGAGAGGATCCTTTACCCATTTTTAACAGCATTCTAACAGAATGAGTAAGAAGTAAAACGTTTATACATTTTCTTGGTTATCCTTTTGATGCTTAAAACACATTTTGATGCTATTGACGTAGATATAAATAGTCCAACGACTTAGTGTGGAAATGATTAAAAAATTTCTTGCTTGATCCTTTTCGATTACCAATAGACTATTTATTTATGACAAATTATTCTCCAGATGCTCGGGCTTGTCTTCGTTAAATTGCCTTTAAGGTTTCCCCATCTAATCAATTGGTTTGAAGGCGTTAGTATTTTTCATTTTCAATGTAGCCAATCAGGACTAATTTTATATTTTATTTGCTAAAGTAGATTACATGTTATCATGGAATAAGTATCACATTAAAATTCACATTAAATTTTGGATTTCTCTTCTTAAACTATATCAATATTTATTATGCGCGGAGATATGCGGAATTATTTACATGCATTTGATAATATTTAATGTTACTTCATAATCTTTTTTAAAACGTCTTTTTTCATCTACTAATTAGATAATACTATTCTTCCATATGAATTATATATATATATATATATATATATATATATATATATATATATATATATATATTCAGCATAAACTTATTATTGCATCAGGTAGCAAAGGCAATTCATCTAGTTAACCTATTTCATCCTCATAAATAACTCTTCATGTACTGTCCAGAATTGCCAAGAGTGGAACTGGAACTTGAGCGAATGTGGTTCGGGGACTGAGACTCTGCAATTTGAACCATCCGTGCCCTACACAAAATACAGTTTGAAGCCATATACCATCTTTTATCTGATGATTCGGGTTTCCCTCGTGCGGAACCTATTTGAAAACACTGAATATTGGACATTCTATCGAACCACATTCTATCTGTCATTATACAACAAACAAGAAGCCACTTGGTGAAATTATAATTCTTTGCTGTCTAATAGCAGGATATGTATAATATGTATATTGTCAATATATACCAAAATAGTGCATAAACTATCAAAGAATATGTATGTTTTAGATCATTTTTATTCTCATAGGGAACATTTCAGTTACAGTCTACAATTAGCGAGCTTTTATACAAATCTGGAAACGTTTGCTTAATAGTCTCAACTCCATCCATTGTGCCACTTGCGCCGCATACTGCACGCAATTTGAAATTAGGTACCAATTTGTGCTTACCAGTTACCTTTTCGTTCACATGAAACCGATTTTGAATCTCTTAATCTTTGAAATTCTGCCTAGTTTACTTTAGACTAAAAAAGATAAACATAATCAAAATCCTGCCGTTAGATTTAAAATAAATACAATTTCTTCATGTGGAATGGTGTTTGTGCAAATGAGACCAGGTAAGTATCACTTATGCGGAAAATTCGGGTCAGATCTTTAAGAATTTGCAGTGATCTCTAAACCGGACTACTGGATAAGTCACATTTGTTACCCGATACAATATTTACATTATACTGACAAATAAATGAATTTAATTGTATTGGATTTTAAATCTAGCTCGCAGGTCTCGTTGAAATTATATTAAAATTAATAAATTTTAGTTTTGCCGGTTTTATGCATTTATAATATCCATGAAATATTTAATAATGTATGAAAGTAGAAATTATCTATATGCACAACTTAGTTAAAATTGACCATTTAATTTTCGACAGGACCTAACGTTTCGCAGCATTATTAATCCACAGCTAAATTTAAAAAATAGTATTGTACATAATCTGAAAATGAACTGGGGAATTGTTTTTGTTTGAGTTCGTGCGTTTTTGCCTGTCTCAACAAGCAGATTTTTCGCTTCAGTTTTGACGTTGCATAATGTATGTATTCAATCAAATATTATCTATCTATCTTCTAGTAAAAGGGACTATATTATATACCAGATAATACAGTTGAGTTGAGTTCTGGCAAAAATAAATTGCTTTATTTCAACTATTTTTTTACATATCTGACATATGATCATTTTATACCTTCATACATGATTTATTTCTCGAATAAAATAGCAATAAATGTCTGATAGTTGATTAAGCTAAACACAAGATAGCTCATATTTTACCAGAAGGATTTGACAAATACACAATTCATATTGCAGAACCTTAGTTGGAGACGGAAGCAATATCTAAGCCTTTTCTGGAATGTCAAAGAAATTTTTTTATAAAATTTGTGTAACGCAATAAACAGTCTATTTAACACAAACAAAATATGTCTGATAAAAATCTACATAGAAGCTATAATTATGCATACTAAGCGAATTAAATTATTATTACATTGATTTAATTTATAAAATTTCACCGTTTTTAAAATCTTGGCTTTTTAATTATTTATATCTTAAATTTATGGTAATACACTGTTTTTTTAAATTGGTGCAATTATCATTCTTTTATGAAAAATAATTTACAAAAAAATATGCATTCGTCCTTATTTGTTATGTGCATATAATTGATATTTCGGAAAATAGTCTACATATTTAATTAAACGAACATTGGTTAAAAGGGTATGATAATCATATATCATAGTTTGTCTATAACACTATCTGTCATTATATGCCAGTATGGGAAAGGCAATTCATCCAGTAGACCGGTTTCGTCCTTATTGGGAACTCATCACGTAATTGGCCAGAATTTGCCGCGGACAGGACACGAACCTGGGCACGTCTGTTTCTGAATCTGGTGCTCTAACCACTGAGCTATCAAACCGGTCTACTGGATGAATTGCCTTTTCTACACTATACAATTCTTATTTTATACTGGCATATGTAAGTAATTAATGGGTCAGGTGTTTATATCAAGACCGCAACCTTGATTATAATAGTCTACATATTTGGCAAAACTGCAATCTTGTTTCTGAATATGTTGTTTTAATCAAGTATATTTGCAATCGGTTAGTAAGGTGGTACTTTTGGATTAGGCAAAGCTTATTTACTAAGAGCTGCGTTTCTATATGTCTAGGAAAATAGCTCGATGTCAGTTCGAAAGTCCTTACTATTTTGTGCACGCTTCTGTCCTTGCACTTTAACGATTTTTCAGTACGAGCCATCACTGTGCTACAAATAATTTGGGTTTAGTAAACCATAGGCTATAAACTGTTTTACCGGCAGCCAATTAGCACGGAAGGCGTGGCTTGATACGATTATGTTGTTTGTATTCATCGTTTGTTCTGTTCTCTTATTACTGCGCGACTTAATAGGCGGTGAAATTAAATGCACAGTTACTACTAATCGGTAACCATGGATAAATCATTATCATATATTTTATGGAATGATGTCATTCGTGGTCACAGTACACGGCTTTTTTATGGGCAGCAGTTGCTCCGAACAGTCTCTCATTCTAAATCTAAGCAAAATTTGGCCTGTCGTTTCGTCAAGGTTTGAAAGTTATTTTAAAAAGAACTCTATATGAGACTAACTCTGCTACTGTTTTCGCACGCTGAAATATATGAGATTACAAAATCCAATTGTCCCACTTTTCAGAAGCAAATCTACAGTAGATTTGTGGAGTGATGCTGTCTGCTAATGATTAGTCGACTGCATCAAACGTAGGGCTAAATAAGAATAATTCTTCCGTTCATGCATCCTTCGGCGTATTTTCCTCTTTCTCTGTGAATTAACCTGTTAAATTCTACATCAATAATGACAATTTATTTGTTTTTCTTTTTGAAACTTCTACTTAGCATGAATTAGATGGGTTTATAAAATATTAACAAATTGCGGGTTTAATAAATAAATCTAACAGCCCAGAGCAACATGCATCGATTAGACAAAGTCTTAGCCAATGCATTTTAGTCTATCAAGTACAACAGACTTTTGGTTTTTTTCATAATTTAGCGAAGTAATAAACTCAATTTGATTCTGATATCGTCTTCGATATTGTGCACCCTACACGTATATACATCAAACGGGGTCAATGAATATTAAAGAGAAAATACTTTGAGTTCGACTTTATATCTGCTACTTGGAGAAAAGTTCATTTCCTGCGTGTAAAAAAAGCGCAGATTCAATTCATATAAGTAGTTTCCGCGTCCAAGGGCAACTGGTCGCACACAAACAATAACGAACAACTCCAAAAAAACTTAGCGGATTTCTTGGATTGGAAAATTTGGGCTAAACCAATATATATGCAGATCAGTAATACAAGGAGCCTGATAGTTTATTTTGATTTTTCCATTTCCTTAATATTTTAAATATAATTCGCATTCAGCCGTGATTTCTTTGTGAGTCATATTTTTATTTCCCAGTGGAATAAAAGATTTTCCAGCCAATATGCGAATTATCATTGTAAATTTAAAGTTCACATTTGAGCGTATTTTTAATGTGACTTGCTGTGCGTCTAAACATGTTACGATTGGCTCCTTTAGTAGAAATTTTAACCAAGTTACGTAGGAACTCGTCAGTTCACAATCAAATTTAGAGTATAGCAAGGCATTATAAAGAACAACATAGATAAACTTGCACAAACACACGTTCAATTCAACAAAATTTCCTTATTTCATTCCAATCCTCATTTGATTTTTTATCACAAAAAATGGTTTCTACAAATGTTAATGCATTCTAATGCATACGGAAATCCACTTGCTTTGACACTTCATCAAGCTACGTTTTATTTAGAATGATGCCGAATTTGCTTCTTCAGTATACAACAATTAGTACTTCCAAATCACTCGGAAAAATTACGGTAATTGCATATTTAAGCACTATAATTTGTAGGTGACTTCGTATTTTCACTGCTAGAATGTGTTTCTAAATAATAGTTGTTAGATAGTTACGAATTTTCACAAATGCGTATGCCACCTATATGCCAAGAATTCTGGTCGTTGATTTAGTTTGTGCCAAACCCTAATATTTCATTGGCTCTTTTAATTTAATTTTATTTCGGCTTGTAAGCCTATATTAAATAATGTGGTCTCTTCGTTTAATAATAATAATAATAATAATAATAATAATAATACACACACACACACACATAATAATAATAAAATATTGTGTTTCTCATCCGAAAAGTTATAGACGACGCGATTTTTGGCTAGTAGAAATGGCGATGAGGATTCCATTCTGATAGTTTTTATGTAAACTCATATTTGACTCTCCATTGTAACATTTCCAATTTTTTTAATTGTGCGGCTCTCATCCTTTGGCGACAAGATGTAATGTAGTCCTAGCATTAACATATTTATGTCTATTTAATGAAATTCCATTTTTTGTTTAAATGTGAATACGTTTGTGCTTCCGTGAAACGAGCCAGAGACGTGCTATCTCAATTCCTACATAAGAAATTGCCAATTCACCCTCATAGTTGCATCAGTTTAACATTAGCTGGCGCATATGCTATCCTGGTTTTTTTTCACTTAAGATATTGCAAAATTAACCTTCGTATTGAAACGCAACTGGATGAGTAATACAATTTTTAAGTTAAACTTGTTATTTTTTTATATCAGATGCTGTTGTATTCATATTGAAATTTATTAGGCCGTCATTTTAAATAATTATAACGCTAGACGTTATTCAGCCATGTTATCACCTACTTCAAATATATTAACTGTTCGCATTGAGAGATAATGTAATCAATACACTTGTCGTCAGACATAGAATGAAGAAAATTTGAATAAGTTATTTGAAGCATAAATTACATTGTGAATTGAAGCATAACATTACTAGAAAAGACGGCCAATGCAACAAAGTTGAAAACGGGCTATTTTCGTCTTCTAAATCTCAAATAGACTGAAATATTTCGAGAAACTTAGCTGAGCCAATGTAAACAAATTGGATTATATGTAAAAGTCAAGCAGAAAAGTGGACACTACAACTGCCAAGACAGATATATCCACGACATAAGAAATTCACTAATTTATATTTAACATAAGCACGAATTTTGCTTGTTTAAATGCAGAAAATTATATCGCAAATATCAGGCATAGTAATACGAAATATATTTCTATTGCTTGATTTAAAAGACAACAAAATCGATATGGGATGTTCATATAATTCGTATGAGTTTATTGCCAACTGTGTTTTTTTCTAAAACGCTCTTCTATTCGCTTTTTTAGTACTTTGTCATCCTCATTTCGCGTCCCACGTTGCATTTAAGATGTTGTCATGAATAAATAAACATGATTGGACTAATTGATTAACGCAAGCATATCCTTCACATCGTTTTACGAGCGCATTTTTGAAAAAAAATTCGGTATGGTAATAGACATACGAGTAATCGCAGTTTTCTCATTTTGACGAGTATGTATTTCTCCAAACGCGCCCGTTATAAAACGGGTCAATAAATATATGAAGCGCGAGCATTAGTATGGGAGCACTGCATTTGTTGCCGTTCATATTTGACACAAAACTCAAAAACAATTTCGATGCACATTTACCAACAAAGTTGAATTTGGCACTGCTAACTTTGCATTGAATTTATTTCAAAACGAATTATATTAATCCGTAAATAGTTTGCTTATCAAATGGCAAATTAAAGGAACACACAACAGAAATGCATGGCTGTAGAAATTCTTCATGCAAATATTTACGTGTTCTCCCTGGAAAACCAATAGTTTGTGTCGCCAATTTAAAATTATTGATATGGGTATGTGGCGTATTATGTCGACGCTTGCGGTATTTTTAGTAAATATTTAGCCTAATCATTATTTATAAAAGAAATAAAATCGTGTGCAAAAGCACAACATAATATGCTGAATTTTATAGACAAATTGAGATTTTTCAAATAGAAAGACACCTTTTTTTAACTATACTTTACACGTCTGATGTAGTAATAAATGTATTCTTCAACACATTATTTATTTTAATATAATCATTATAAATACATTAAATTGGCTGACCTCAAAATATCACATTAAAGCTTTAATTGATGTCTTGCTACTTTTAATGGAAAATAGTTTTGTTCCTTAATAATTTCAAAACAAAATTTAAAAAGTTATCTCTTAATTTCTTCCAGTATTTAACTTTTGTTCATACAAAGATTTGAAATCCATTTTTTTCCTTTTTGAATACGAGCCTTAATAAAATTCATGGTACACTATCCATGTTATCCATTTATATATATATATATATATATATATATATATATATATATATATATATATGAATAATAAACAAAATAGAAAAGTGTAAACGTGTAGGCAGTGTGAAATAGGGAACAACTAATTAATTGCTAGTAACACATCCTGTTCAATTTCAATATACTTATTATATTTGCATTAATCAGGCTGGAGTTTATCTATCCATAAAGCTTCGTACGTAGCTAACCCCTATCTGTTATTGCATATTGTATTTATCATAAACTCTACTTCCGGAGAATATACATGTGAGATTTCAACAATATGTTGCGCAATCGCAGAAGTTTATTCACCTTGTCATTTTTACCGTCGCCATGTTAATCGGCATAATTAAAAGACAGGATTTTAATTTCAGTATTTTTTCGTAATCAGTAATCCTGATCATATTGACAAGGTAAATATCTCAAACGTAATTAATCTGTTTACTGAGCTCCAATTAGAGTTTGAATAGAAGTAGTTCGGTAATCCACCGTTTCAATATACCTAATTATTTATAGATGAACCGAAATGTGAAGATATTTCGAGGAAGAATCCTTATTCCTGTATCCTTCTGTTTTTAATTAAAACCATACGCACAAGATCAAATGCACTATCTTAAAATCAATAACAATAACAAATCTAAAATTTTGTAAGAGTGTTTTGGACAGAATTTGTTAAAATTTCAGTGCAAACTGATTAAGTTTTTGAGTTAACCGAGTTCTTGTTTTTCCAATTACCATAATAGTTCCGTACTGCTAACTAAGCACGGTAATTAACTCAACGGTATTAGAACACAGCATACAAACACTTTTGAGAATTTATTGATGTCTGATGTGTAAACTGCCTTACGCAAATTATGAAATTGAATCCTAAGTCAATTTATGAGTGTATTAAATTCGATTCAAAAATTCTAACCCCATGCCTGTTGGTCAATCTCTATTCCCAAAAAAGGTAAAAAAAAGACAATGTTGCAGAATGGGAGTTTTAAAATATCCTGATCTTGCCCGCCAACCAGTTGCGACAGATTATACAATAAATTTGTAAATTTTCGACGACTATTAATAATCAGTTTTAAGAGAAAAATAATATCGATTTGAGAATCTATTGAAATGCAGGCAATGGAGCTCATTTTGAATGAAGCTGCGGTGGAAACATCGTTAGACTAAAAAGAGCACCAACTAATGAGACGAGATTATTGTTGCACATATGAGAATTGAAAACTAGCTCAAAACGATGAACATTGTTTCAGGTTATTCATATATGTAAATTTATAAATTTAAAACATTTTAATCAATTTTAGGACCACTTGCAGTCTAAGCATTTACATTTCTTGCGATCTAGATAATTTCAAAATTATTAGTTATCACAGCCCTATTTAATGTATCACGTATTAGTGACTTTTCATGTAATTTGTCAAATTTTTCTTATAATATTACTATGATCATTTTGTTATTAAGTATTCTCTGTATGATTTGGAATTATTCTATCTTTATACCTCCATTTAACTTCTTATGTAGTAATTTATTTTAACACGATTTTTCTCAATGTTTATACGATGTTTTGCCATATCCCTCATATCCGTCCGTACTATAAAGGACATTCTTTACGTTATTATGTGCCAGAACTATTGACATATTTCATAAGAATGATATTGTTGGTGTTGTGAGTGAATAAACAGGTTTCATGCACTCAACATGCCATTAAATGAAGTTTTACATATGCAAATAAAAATGTACATTAGGTCATTTTTGAATTAGTTAGATTGATGCGCACACGTAAGTTTATATATTTAACGGATTGATTATTAATTATATTCACAATCCAAAATTATGGACTATTATCTAATGAAGCGTCCGTATTTTTTTAGGATATCCACCGGCCTTAAGTATAAATAAAGCCGTTCAAAGGAAAATTTTCATTCGTGTAATAATTTATTTTATGAGGCCAACAGTCAATTGATAAAGATACCTGGAAATGAGGAACGAAATATCTACAAAAAAATGCGGAAAATAAAATATAATCAAGGAATTGTAATTCCTACCGAGAAAAAATATTATCAATCAAATTTTTCATTAACGTGGATTTTTCTGGTACATCGAATTCATTTTTAGAATTCGGATAGGTCGCGCAATAGTTCTATTTTGCTACCTATATCTCAGAAATTTGTTATAGTATCGAGTTTGGCACGAAATTCTGGCTCCATTTCTACCAAACCGTGATCAAATTTGCTAGCAGAATAGCAACATGTCTACAGATCGGTTATTAATTTAGATTCAAACCAATTAAACAGATTTAACTGTTACATATAAAAATGAATCAAAACTATTAGTGGCAAAATTTAAATTTAAATATGCTAACTTGCGTAATTTCTTGTATGAAAAGCTTAGAATTGTAATTATTTTTCAAAAGCAAATGGCATGATTTAAAGCTGTCAAATACGAAAATATTTTACAAATTTTCAAGCGTGATTGACTAAAATCTACGAGAAAAATTAATCCAGTAATTAATTTAATATCTTCAGAAGATATTAACAAGTATAATCAATTTTGACATTTTTATGTAAACTTTACGACAATGCTTGTATAACAGTTAGTCATCAAATAAAGAAAATATGCATAACGCAATATGAACATAAAGAACACACCATTTGACTTAGAGAAGAACTTTATGTCAATCTTGCCAGTGTTTTACTAGTTAAGTAGAACTCAATAAGTAATTTTCGTCAAGAAGATTAAAAAAATCCATGATACTCAAAATAAGAATCATATGCAGGTGTACTCCGTTTTTTTTAATCATGTTTATTTGTATTAAGCAAAATTGGTACTAAGTACTATCGTTTGTGAAGGGTAAAACTTAATTTGGTCTATTGAAACTAAGTAAATAACTGCAGTGTACTGATGTCTTTGCCTAATCTACTAACAGAAATGTACGGAGAATCGGAAAACAACTAAATTTTTACTGCCTTAACATTTCGCATTTGCCAGTAATAAGGCAAGTCTATTCGTAATCAGAGCAATATATTAGCTTTTCGATAGCAATGTATGAGACTTTACCCATGTGTCGTTGTAAAGAGCTATTTATAGCAAATCTGTTACTCTTCAATTTTTAACTGAAAAATTCATTTGTAGTTTTCTTTTACATAATTCATGTTATTTTATTGGCTAAACAACATGATTTAAATTTTTATATTAACATTCAGTGCCAGAATTTCTCTATGTATATTATTCGAGCCAGGTCAGTGCTTTGAATTGCCTGACAGGATATTCAAAAGCAATTCAGTTTATTAAAATGACAGTAGAATAATTCATCCAACAACCTGATTTTATCTATTTTGAATTCTTTTAGCATATTTTAAGCATAAATTCTGACAAAAAATAACATCAAATCAACAAATATGATTTATGAGACTATGAAAAATACTCTTCTATCACAATGTGCCTTTGTCAATTCCCCTGTAGTGAATGCCAAACAGAAACAACGTTTTCAGCCACAATAATTTACTTTTCCAAAATATGACAGCAGCTAACTAGTGTAAGCAAGAAATGAGCTTAAATATTGGGCATAAATCAAATGCATAAATTTCCCCATAGAAAAGCAATTGAGTGAACAATCAAACAGAAAATTATTATGACATTATCACTTCTGTTTTTGTGCAACAAACACAAACGAGATAACATATTGATTCACATTATTTTAATAAATAAATTAAAGGTTGTAAAAATAAATTTAAAATGGGTGGATATTTACAACTCCACGTTGAGTATTTAAATCGAGTTTTAAAAAATTTTTGAAATGCGATTAGTTTTAAAATTGTTGTGATCGCGTGAATTGCAAATATTTTCATTGATTAATTGCAGAAATTGAATTCAAATCTACTTATTATTCAGCCAATACATTTGATACAAGCACGATTTTACGTTGGCTGCTATTGGTTATCTGCTATATTTACTAAATTGAATTTACTATTATAAAGTGATCTTATCATGGAAAAGTGTTAATATAATTTAACATAATATTATTTTCATTATTTAATATTAAATGCAATAGCTGGGTACAACGTACCTAATGATACATCCGATAAACTGCACAACCCAAATAATTAAACTTGTATTGCATGCTTACATTCGAGATAGTTCTAAAGTCATCTTTATATTTAGGACTAATATGGGCCAAATAGTTATATTGTGTAGAATGATTTTTATCATGGCATTATATATCAAACAATTTATCGAATACTTTTAAATGTTACAGTGGATATTGCGCCAATTCCACGGAGAGTTTGGCAGTATTATGCATTTGACAAGAGTGCTATAATTACATGAAGCCTTCCAAATGAATAAACCTTTGATTCTGTTTTTATTTCCTATTCAACTTCAATTTACCTAAATGGTTCATTTCTCCCCCCCCCCTAAAATGTTACAATATAAGCTTGTTGATAGCTTAACCTGTAGCTAAATACTCGATAAGATTAAAAATATTTTTAGTTAGACAATAGTATATGTTGTGCCTAATTTAGTTGGACAAAATTGAAGCAATTCTTCTACAAAATTAAACGATTCGGTTTATCGTAGTCACAAGAATTCACATTAAATTCTTGATTTGATACACATGATATGACAGCAAATTCTGTTTAAGAGTGTGTTTAATTGTCCATTGAATGGGAAGACGCCGAAAATCATGGTGGAGTAGAATTTGCAGTATAATGTGCCTTGCAAATGTTTTGTGGCCTTTCGAAATTCATTAAAACAAATTCAAAAGTAATACATTTAAAAAAGATTTATTTATTCTTTAAATCAAATGCAATTAATCCGATAGACCCAAAGCCGCTAGAAGTGGCACGGGAAAATATAACATTCTGAGTTTACAAATGCGCTTGTATATGACAATTTTTATTTAGGAGTTCAAAAGATTAATTTGAAAATTTTTCGGAACACAACGATTAGGATTTTTAGAATACGGCAACAAAGGAATTTACTCATTAAATATGAAATTTTACATAATTTGCATTTTATGAATTAGGTTATGTATGATCTTTAAAATGATGTGCAAATTATCACTTAACAATAATAAGCCTAGGACTATGCATTGGCTTATTCGTCTCGTATATGAAGAGCACAAGCTATAAAAATTGCGATATTCAGATAACGCTGCTTCGTTTCTTGCATAAAATGTTCTAAAGTTTTCTCTGGATAATGATAAACACGATTAAAGATTTCTATAAAACAGATGCGATACAGATGAATAGGGTTGACAGATCCATTTAATAAAGACAAATTTGTGGTCTGCATACTCATTGATGGCGCGTTTTATTTATTTTTGTGTATCAAAATATTTAGAATCAAATGTCACTTTGAAAAATAATTTTAATTGGAATTAAAACTAGACGTTAGGCTTCTAAACAAACCAACATTTTTATTTTCCAATTATTTCAAATTTTATATGTATCTGAATAGCCTATACTATTTTTTGCATCTCATTGACTCCCCTTTAACTTGAAGCAATTTAAAATTAATTTGGTGTGGAAGCAATTTTTATCCTGTTTAACTATTTTTTGCATTACTCGATTTAATATAGCTTCACTATATGGTCATTATGAAATTAACAACAATTTCATCCACGAAATTACACCATAGCCTGTTCGTTGAACATGTAAAATAATTTTGGTAGCTGTGACAGGTGTAGACACCTGTATTTTATTTCCAAATGAGAACCTCATCGAAATCAACTAACACGCCTCTGGCTTATAGCAATCCGGATGCAATGTGTTGTTCGAAGAGCTGAGCATATCATTAAAATCTATTAGGCTGTCTTCAAACCACTCTTGTCAGTTCCTTTATGCTCTTGGGTTTTAAGTAAACATCTTCGGTAATAAGAATCGTGCAAATTTAACTATATAGTTTAACAAGCGGATATGTCGGCTTCAATCAAAGCTACACACAATAACTTAATCCAGAAAGTGATGAATCACTAGAAGTACAATAAGTAAATTGACTTTTCTGGACCTCGCATTATGATTCAGTAAGGAAATAGACTCTTTGTTGTATAGAGCATTTTGAATGTGAAGATCCAAATTATAGAATCTTTAAGGCAAATGTAAGACGGAAATTGAACACAACCAAAGAGGGTTCACGCACATCAGGACAAAATTAAAAAATGTTCAACTGAGCACGAACCAAAAATAAAAAAGCACAAAAAATATTTAACTAACAAATGAATCAGAAAGTATTGTTATATATTTTTATTACCAATAATATACTACTATGTAAGCAACGGGGGTTACAATCTCCAAATAAATTGTTTATTATTTTCTTCGAGACATTAAAACTGGGTACGTTCAATTAATGCACTATTTAAGTTTTGCACGCTATTTTTATCCAAAAAAGATTTAATACAAGAAAAACTCATATCGGAAATGCTGACGTAATATATTTGTCCACTAGCAAAAGAGAACATTATTCTTTCTAAATCTTAACTCTTCTTAATGAAATAGATAAAAATTCAGCTATATAATTCTACTCAAACAGTAGACCGTTTCATTATTAGGCTACCAGTTTCCTGCACAACTAACATTTTTAAAAAGATGAAATCAAGTTTGCGAGCCCGAAGTAAAAACAAATACAATTATATTTAATCATTCGTCGAACAATATAGAAAAACTACTGTCAATTACACTTACTGACGCATTTCGACCTTCGAGGATCATCATCAGAGTACGAATACATAATGATTAGCGAGGTTTAAACCGCATTATATATATATATATATGGAAAGCAAAACTAAATATGCGTCTCTCACATCTATTAGCTTCGCATAAATTGTACTTGACTGGAAATGTCGGCTGCACAATTTCTAAATTGTCACGAACATTAACATTTTGTAGTTTTCGCCATAAATATATAGGTAATACTATTGAACAACTTGATTTCAAGTGTATTGGTGGTAACAATTCTTTTTAAATAAGTTTTTCAACTTATATATATATATATATATATATATATATATATATATATATATATATATATATATATATATAGTATCTTTGATTTGTATTCATTTTCACAGATCTTGCTATGGTTGGGTCTGAATAGCGTGTTAAGACGTAAGTGCGCCTTCGTGAGGGTAGTTTTTGTGTCTGTTTGAGCTTGTGGGCTTGTGAGAACAGTTCTTACCGCTCAACATATTTAAATTTTAAATCATTTTTGCTGTTGTATAGATTACTTCAGTTTTAAACAGTCTTCTCTTTATTGACTATTGTCGTAAGAATTTTTTCCGCCGTATGTCTTCCATCCTGTCGCGTTGGTCATAATTTGCTCCAAAGTGGCTGATTTCCTTGACAGCTTCATGCCTCTGACATAAAATTAGAACAAGCATCGAAACCTGATTCTTTTTTTAACGTGGATAGTTAAGTCATTTTGCCTGATTGTATTTTCCCGTTTTAATTTATGTGTGCATTCGTAATTATTTGAAAACATTTGAGATTCTTTCTGTGTAGTTAAATTGCGCTGAAGATTTCTACTTGCTTCCCTTGTCCGCTGAAAGATTTTTGGGTGAAGCCTCTTGTTAAGTCTTTGTAGATACTTTCAGTTCCAGCCTGAATGCCTATAATATCGCATTCACTTAGTCTTTTATTAAAACCGCAGTATATATATATATATATATATATATATATATATATATATATATATATATATATATACTAACGTGTTAGACATTTTGCGCAAATCCATTTATAACAATTTTTGATATCAGTTTATTTAAATGAGTGTGAATTCAGGGTCACATTTAATATGTACAATATTGTAATAAAAATGCCAAACTGTATGTTACTTTCAAAATGCTGGACTTCCTTTAAATATGAAGCTTATTTGGTAAAAGTAAAGAAATCCATATTTGCCTGTATTACACCTAAAAACGCGCATGGTGGTATTTATACAATGAAAAGGATGATGATGGTGAGGATGGTGATGCTAATCATGTTATTGACCATGTTGATTATTCTTATGATTATGAACATTTATTCAAGCACTTATATCATTCTACCGTTTGACATCACATGTCTAGACTATAAGCGGCATTCTGGAATTGAATAAATTAACTCGTATATTACTAAACTTGTAATGTTAGTTAGATGGCTTGTATGTCAGCTTGCTACTGGCGTCAATTCTGTTTAATAAATCAGTCTACACAAAATATGCCTTCTGTCTCCAAATTTGCGAGTTCGAATCTTCCTCCAAATTATTCTTATATGTTCATATTTAATTTCTACCGGGTCTGCTAGTGATGGGCACAACCAAATATTTTTAATTGTTCGATGGTCTAAAGGTAAATGTAACACTCAAATTTCTAACCAAAACCTAGCTAATTTAAAAACGTTTTACAAAAGTATGACATTAATTGCTAGTTAATTAATTAGCAATGTCATAAAGTGCATTGTAGTTTTACGTCAATTTTATAAATATATCGAAAATCTATTATGAAACTTCATTAAAGAAATATGAACTTCGTATCTGCTAAACAAGCAATAAGAAATAAAATTCTATCTATTTATAACATATATTTTCCATGACTTTTGATTTCTAAATATAATACTCAATGAAACGCGAGGCACAAATTATTAAATTACGAGGTGTTATTTATTAGTTTTCATAGGTCGTTTTTTTTCACTGTAAAGTTTACGAATAATGTAATATTTTAAATTTTATTTTATACAATATTTTATTCGCTATTAGAGTGTATGTATACTATTTGAAATTGGTGCGTACTGCAAGAAAATCTAAATAAGAGCATAGTGTTTTGTATCGCTATCTGTTTGTTAAGCGAATTATGCGGTAATTAGCATGAACCCTTTAAATTTAATTATGCATGACAATATAAACATTAGTAGTAGTAAAAAGTAAATTTGTATTAAAATATTTTATCAATGGAAAGAAGAAGTTTTTCTTATTATAAAATGAAAGATTTGATGTTAAAAATTACTCGCTTGTATAAAAGGTAAAGGCATGACAAAAAATTGATTTTGTGGCACTGTATTGTACAACGTATTTTTACTTGCAGGGGAGCTCCTGCCAAATCAACTCGTTGGGAGCACAGCGACAACAGGTTTTCCAATTTCGATGTGATTGAAGAAAAGTTTGAGAGTTCTTCCAATAATCCTGATAATGATGACGCTGTAAGTTGTACAGATACAACATGTATGAATATTTCTAGAGGCAGTGGTCAATGCAATGATGAAAACGTTTGTGAAAAGCGACAGAAAAGTGAGTTGCAAGGAGAGCATGTCCAATTGGAAACGAAAAGCAATTTGGCGAAAAATGGCAGTGTTTTCGATGCTGATGAAAAGGACAGCGGAAATAACAATATATCAACTGTTGCCGGAGAATTTGATGATTCATTTAAATCAACTATTGACTGCGCAACTGAAGAGGATTTGGCAGACACAAACAATGAAATTAAATCGAAAGTAACAGACAAAGAAAGTGACCTTGCATATCCAAACTCAACTAAGTCTAATTTTAATGGTAGTATGGCAAGTTCCTTGTCTTTAACGGCTTTGTCTTCTCAAGTCCAGCCGAGTACTGCAACTTCAATGTCGAGAACAGCCACACCTGAAAAATTAAACAGCTCACTAAATAAAAAATGTGCAGCCACCAATTTGAAGTCAGCCAATGTAAACAAATCAACTTTCAGACAGGCTGCTTCTCAAGAAACCAGCTCTACTCCTGCCTCGCAAAGCGCTAGCAGCACATCAAAGCCGCCATCAAGTTCCTTTGGCAGAAGTACAATAATTTCTTCAAAACAATCGCCTCTAATAAACGTGCTTCCGACTTCCTCGCTCAATAGTGTATCTAACCAATATCCGCATAATATCATTTCGCATTACAGTGAATTCCAGAAGCCAGGCAAAAATTGCGATCAGATTCAATTTGCAAAATCACAACCAGTTGTTCAAAAGAGCGGAGGGAGAAAGGAGAGTAGAAATGCGTGTGGCGAAGCGAATCATTCTCATTTGTTGCAGACCCCACCTTCAACTTATTTGTTGCAAACTGCACCAAATCAAATGAGTCGTTATCTGTATAGTCAATCTGGAACACACAACTCGAATTGGGTTCCATCTAAATACATTTTACCCGTAAATTTCTCCGGAAGCCCTCAGTATGAAACTCTGCCAAATCCCACATATACCTTTACAAATACTACTGCTACTATAAGTACAAATTTCACAAGAAGCCACAA
>JAQBSW010007579.1:0-39960 GCA_029291075.1 Eudiplozoon nipponicum | reverse complement strand
TTATTATTATCACTATTATTATTACAACTACTAATATCATTACTCCTAGTATTATTATTACTATAATTTTTAATCGCTATTATTTCTATGAATATTATTATTACTGCTACTACTTCTATTATTATTAGTATTATTATTATTATTACTTTTATTCCTAATATTATTACTATTCTTCTTCTTATTATTATTACTAGTTTTTGTTATTAATAATTTTATTCTATCATGTTTTTTGTCTTTTATAATTTTTTTTGCATGTGAGGCATCAGTTATTAAATTTTTTTGTATTGCTGTCTCTGTTAATGTTGATGTCGATGTTGTTCATGTCAATGCGCTTGAAGGTAGCCGGAGGTCGGTCCATGTACTCATCGTAGTTCTTGGTTGGAAATCGTTCGTGAAAATACTTCATGTCGTGCTCATTTGTGATTGTGTTGCAGTAGAGTTTTCTTAATTATCTTTCTCTTCTTCAGCTGAGCTAACTTCAAGGTGAAACCGTATTCATGGAGCTATACAGTTTTCCGTTGTCGCCTTGCCTTTTATTTAAATTTACTTTGATTATGTTCTCGGTGGATGTCTAGGGGCCTTTGTTTCTCTGTGTTGTCTAGGAAGGTTTCTCAATCCACCTTTTCTTAAATATTTATTCTCTTTTTCACAGAGTTTCGTTTAAGCTATTATTTTTTTATTGTTTTTACTTTTTTCCTCGTCGATATACGGAAGTGAAACATTAGCTTCACTATGAATACTTGTTCATAGCTGTTTTTGATGACGATCATTTCATATTCGTGATAATCGAATTATTATTCAAGTAAATATATTTTATTCGTATAATCTTTTCCGAGTACGTAGTGAAAATTGTTTCGTATAGAATCAAGAGAATTCGCCTAACCTGGCTGACGCATGAGATTGATGATTACTTCCTACCGTGCAGATGAGTAAATCAACTACATTAATTTAAATCAAAGTTACTAGCTTGGGATACATCCCAATCCCATTATATTTACATTTTTTAATATAAACTAAACTTCGTATAAAGTAACTGAAGCAATTTTCTGACATCGATGCTAAAGTTAATTAATGCTTATACCAAATACATGTTGTTTATTGCCTTAGGATTTGTATATGTATAACGAGTTTTCTGACTTTATTTTGTAGACTACTGAGAAGTTCGTAGAATTGGCTGTGTGCCTCGGTTAAAATTATTTTTCAAAAGTTCCACCAACATGATATTTGACTCAACCACCCACGAGTTGCATAGGCTGACAGCAATTTTCTTTTATTCTAATGTACCCAACCTATCCACTGGACCAGCATCGACAAACATTCGACCGACTCTTTGAGAAAGTGAAAATCACTATTATCATTAACTGTGCTAAAATTTGCACAAAAAGATGATCGATTGACACTGCAATCTTCTCGTTATGCGGTGTTATCAGGGAGACAACTTTTGAACAATACGACAATGAGGACAAAATTTTGCGAAAACAATTTCGCACTCGCTTAACAGCCAAAACGCAACCCATCAATACAAGAATAACCAGATCTCAAACATCATTTAAAAACATTAAAACATATTTTATATTGCCCACCCTTTTAATCATATATATATATATATATATATATATATATATATATATATATATATATATATATAAGTATTATTTTGATGGTAGGGCTTTGATATATGTTTTGTCAGTATAATTTAAAAAGTTAAAAAGCAGTATTTAGAAGCAAATATGTTCCGGTCTTGGCGAATTCAATCAAATAATTTACGAAATCCCAATAAGGACGAAACCGGTCTACTTCAATTTAAATCAGTTCTCCAGATGGCGTGGTGTTTATTCTACAATGACAGATCGGAGCTGGCTAGTTTACACGTTAGATCATTGAGATGCCAAGGAGGCTGCACTAAAAAGGAAGGCTAACCGAAACATTAGTTGGTAAATGACTGAAATTACGTGTAGCTTGCGGCAGGCATGATGCAGTTGTGTATATCTTCATATTTTTGTCGGAATGGTAGTTTGAATTTGCTTATATCAATTAGTGGTTTACTCTTATTTATTTTCCCGGAAAACTTGAGCGCAAGTCTTCAAGGGTTTAGTGCTTGGTCCGAGTCAACATACACGTTGAAAAACGAGCGGCTGTCCCGGATGAAACGACGACTAATTTATGCGATCTATTCTATTCCACAGCTGTCCGTGACTGGAGGATACCAACGCCTTACACTACATCTTAAGTTTCTGCTACGTAAGTATAATCTATGCTCAGTGCAGCCAACCAACTGTCATTCACTATTATCGTTGCGCGCTTTTAGCTTAACGTGTATCTGCCACTCAAATGAAATTTTGCGTCGCCTAAGCGCCGAACTTGCGCATTCATATCACTTATTTGCGAATTTCGCTTAGCAGAGAACTAAGGTCGATGTATAAAACGCCATTGCTGTCGTCTCTGCTGTAATTGGTGGTCGCATAGGCAGATACAAATAAAAAGGCAACGTTAATTAAGGTTTCTGGCATTACTATTAGTGAAGGTCTTCAAGCTTGCCCCAAAGAGTCGGGGGTCGGATAAACCTTCACTGTTGATCTTAAATTGATATTTCTAGCTATGTTTGGGTTGCATAATAGAATGAAATGTTAATAAGAATTGTTCACTTCAATTTGCATTTAATTTAAAAATAATACTTTTCAAAAATAATTTAGCAAACAAGTAAAAAAGACGATCGTGTATTGAATGAGCAGCAGAAAGGAAATAATGTTTCTAACGGAAACTTGTTTACTGATCAATGTACCTCGGCTACCGAAGGCAAGACAAGACCATCCTGGTTGACTTCGAGAATACTTGATGATGACGATTGCTCAGTCACTCGTCTAATGTTGGAGAGCAGTGAACTAGTTAACTGGCAGACCCTGCCGCCCGTTGAAGTAGGCCTCATTTCAAAACAGGCAATCGTTTCGACGCGTCTTTCATCTGTTCAGCCGCCGAGTGTTGGTTTCTCAGCACTTGCTGAAAAGATTGGTGAATACAGGTTGGTTCTAATCGTGCAATTCATTCACTCATATGCCATTATTGTGGTTTATTAATAAAAATTGATGGATCGGAGCGTATATAGTTATGTGTCTTTGCGCGTATTTGATCTTATATATACTTTTTTATGCATACATAAGGCTACGTGTGTATTTATGTTCGTATAGTTGGCGTTCATGCTTGTATGCAGTCGTGTATGTATGTATGTATGTATTTATTTATGTATGCATGTATGTATGTATGTATGTATGTATGTATGTATGTATGTATGTATGTATTTCTGTATGTATGTATGCATGTATGTATGTATGTATGTATGTATGTATGTATGTATGTATGTATGTATGTATTTATGTGTGTATGCATGTATGTATATTTATGGATGGGTGGATTATTTGTGTATATATATATATATATATATATATATATATATATATATATATATATATATGCATGTCTGTATGTGCATATGCATTAATCTACGTTTTTTATTTTATGCATGTTTTTATATGTGTGGGCATGTATTTATTTAGCATCGATTGCTTTGGTTGTGATCTTGTTTGAGAAAGCCAATTTCATTTCCTACTCGCCAGGGAACGGATGCAACTCTTGTGGTTGGCTGGGACTGCTAAGTGCTTAGGTCAACCATTTTGTGGCCGAATAATATTAATTGTGATATCAGTCGTTTGGTCGCGCCGCGTCGTATCACCATCAACCAAGAGATACTTGAATATGCGGAAATCTGTGTAAAACTAGCGGAAAACAGAGTTCAGTGAAGTGGCCTGAAACAATCTGCCTCATTGTTATAGACTCCTCTGTATTATTGTAGGTGAACATTTATGTATGTATGCATGCATGTATCAATTTACGTACGTATACCTGGGTGTATGTATGCATTTGTGAATGGATTATTGGATGTTTTCTGTTGTATGAATTCATTTGTATGCATGTGTATGTTCATACGATTATTTTGTTTGCAAAAGTTCTCACAGCTTAAGAAACAATTAGAGATTGCAATTGCAATTAATCCTGGAATAGCTTAATACTTCTTAACGAAATAAAATTTAAAATGTGAAGGATTTGGATTTGGCATTAGATATAACTGATCCAATAGCTAGTTTTTCAGCTGACCGTTTGTGCACTACAGCCAGCTTACATTGTTTGATTGCTGTTGACGATACCAACAACTGATAAATTCCATCACATCCTTTGTCTATTGCTCAAATCCGTTTCTTCCGATTTTCTTAGATTGCCGTATTTCTGTATTACAAATTAAACATCCAAAATCAATTGAGTGAAAACTCTTGACTAAACATATTTATTTCTATTTTAATTTAATTTAATTCTTCTAGGCAGTCATGAGTCATGTATTTTTACATGACTCTATCTCTTAATATTCGCAATAAGTCGCAATCACATACACATGCACATCCATGTTAATCAGTCATCGCTTGTTAACAGGCACAAGTCAGACTTAATTTTACTGGTAATCTTGTAGTATTATGTATTCATATTACTGTCATCAACTTCGTTGGCTCGGTCACGTTTTGCGTATGCCCTCATTTCGATTGACCCGGTAGAGCTATGATCTCTCATCCAGCGCTAATGCACGTAGGAAACAAGGTGAGCACTGCGCAATCTTTCCACAAATATCTGACGGGGGAAAACGGGCAGATTTTGACATGACAGAAACAGTTAAAGTCACTTACATGAAAATGGGTAGAATAGGGCCCACGTGCACATCAGATTTCCTGGTCAGAAATCCTGTCCGTTATGGCGATCTTGTCGCAGTTTTCTAGTGGGATCACCGTCGTCGCAAGGATGCTGTATTGCAGATGTTGCCATGCCTTAAAGTTGACTTGGCCATAATGGTGTTCCGTAGAGTTTTAGTTTGCCTCACTTCTGTGAGTTTTCTAGGTAATTATATTCATAGTAACTAAATACGGTCTCTGGGAAATCACTAATAAGTTGTGTGCCTGAATTATTATTTTTGTCTGTATTTATAAAAATCCTTTTGGTATTTTATTTCGTTTCTTATGGTTATATGGCAGTGAAACATTAGTTACTATTGGCTTTTGTATGGCTGTGCATGATGATGATGATGATGATGATGATGAGGATTTATTTATTTACAAGCTGATTGCATTGTCTAAACAGTTTGGTATGCATTCATTAAACATTGCATGCTTTCGCACATTGGAGATTCGTTTCGGACAAAGTTTCGGATGATGCTATGAAATGACGAAAGACAACACTACATCTTTTGTACTGCATCTAATCAGTCGTTTTTGTATAATTTTTGCACCAAGTGAAGTTGTTCTATTGGTAATAGACACCTTATCCTTATGAAAAATTTATCATCCACTCGCCTCAAATTCTTCTTGATATTTCGATCGAAATGAAAGTTGTGTTTTTAAAATCCGCATTCCTTATTATATCAACATTCCAAGTGCTACACTGCCAGTTAACTCAAAGCATAAATATGAATTCGTTTATATATTATTTACGTTGAGTTATATATATATATATATATATATATATATATATATATATATATTTGAACAATATTTTTTCCATTGTTAGCTTATATGCGTATTATTTTACAGAAATCGGTCTACTAGAGGTATTACCTTTGCTACCTTATAATTGCCTGGTGTCTGCATATACATATATAAAATTGCATAGGTTTATATCAAGTTCGCAACCTTGATTTAAATAATTTTTATCACCACCCGCGTAATCGATTATTGTTTACTTGTATAAATTTTAAATTCAGTGCTACTTTCCCAATTGGCATGGTGTCTGTTCTATAATGATAGATTGAGCGTGGCTAGTCGGTACTTTAGGTCGAAGGAGATGTTACACAGTCTTCGCCTGAAGGATTACATAACTAAAAACATACGTTTCGATATAACTGAAACCTGTGTCGTTTGCAGCAGGTTTGTTCAGTGGACAAAGTCTCAGATTTCGACACTAATGTTCCTGGGTTCAAGGCCAATCCTCGGCAAAACTCTTGACAGTAATTGAAGAGATCTCAATAAGGACAGAACTGATCTTTTGGATGAATCGTCTTTGTCATTTGTGCAGCTCCTAGTTTATTTTAACAAATACATATAATGAGATTGACGTTTATCTCAAGGCTGCAAATTTGATTTAAATAATTATAACTACCTGCGCAATCAATGATTGGTCAACTATTGAACTGCCCACAAAATCATCTAAGCACCAAATCCAAGTTCCCTAAATTAAAAATATGCATGGTACTCCTATATTCTGTGGAAGCAATGAAATTTATTTGTTTATTTGCAATGGTTAGCTGAATACTCCCTATAGTAGATCCCCCATCATGGCGTGAGCCTCATCTCTAGGTGCACGACGTCCTCTGTTCAATGAAGCTTAAGTTCCATTTGATAATTCAGATGCCTTTCTTATTGGAACATGACTTACTCTGCCCTATGATTCCTGAGGTGCACAATTTTATGTTGATATATCGATATTGTTGACGTTTATAGACCTCATTTTCTGTCTCATCCTCGGAAATGTCACAATACTCTGTCACACACAAATTATGATAATTGTGATATTCCCGTTCTAAGCTTATCTATTTGTACCTAACATATTCCTTGTCAGGGCTATTAAAGATATAACCTGGAAGTTATAACACAACTAGGTATAAGGCTTTACATAATATTCACTAACACGCTCATAAGCTCATGTAAATAAATATATATATGTATCAGCAACCGTATATGATTATCTACTTGCATGAAATATGAAATTCCCTAATTGCCTCACTCTTGCACGCGATCGGTCAAATGCATAAAGTTGAACTCATCCAAGCCTTTCATGCTCAAACACACGTATATGCCCACAAACTTATATTATATATTACATTATATCAATATATATGTTTATAACGCAAATATAAACATGTTATAAATATATAAACAACGATGTAAGGTAACCAGTATGCACATTAATTCGTCCGTTGTTCCCTGTTTTCTTTATAAGCACATATGACTAGCAATTCACTTATAGTGAAACGCTAAGTGAGTATAATACTTAATTCTCGGATTAGTAATCACATACTGAATACAAGAGTTATTGGAGAAAATGGGAAAATGCTAAAATAATTGGAAGAATAAATTTTTTCAGTACATCGGTAGACTTTATAAGGTTAGGAAAACGCAATTCACTCGATATAAATGGTGTCAAGAAGATTCAATTGAAGTTTATCCAGAATGAGAAAGAGAGAGATAGTTGATGGACGCGCTCATGTACCGATTATGACTAAAAGAAAAAGGTCTTTAGAATACTCCATTGGAGAAACTATCATTAAATTAAGGCTTAAGGACAATGAACTCAAAATCTGAGGATAACTGATTGTCATTATAGGCAAATTGGCTAAACCCCCTAAGTAAGATAAATTTCATTTCAACAATGAATGTATGTAATCGTATGAACTGTTCTAGACTAAATTTATCCGTTTCTCAAACCATATTCAAATTTTTGTTCTCTTAATAGATTTTCTTATTACCTTTGATTCATCCGATCCTATTTTTCAGCAAATTGATCAGGCTTCTCTACATATTGTGCCATAAGATCTTATAGAAATCTGTTAAATTCATGAAATTTCATTTAGATTATATTTAAACAGATTCTAACCTGGCTAATTTACTCCGATTTCATTTCTAAATGTGTTTATGGCCTTCCCGGTTTATCTGATGGTCCGTCTCGTTTGAGTTCATGGCTATCTCCGATCTCTTAATGTAATAATATATTTAGATGCAGCTCTGTTCTCCTAGACGTTCCTTAATTGGTCATACAGTTTACACCATATACATAAGATCGCAATCTTATATCTCATATAATTCCGATCCATTTAGAGGTTCTATTATTTCTTATGCCCATGTCGGAATCCGGTCATACCATAATCCTGTGTTATTTTAACTGTTTTATCCTTTGCCTCATGCGTTTTCCATTCAATTATTTTGATTAAGATTGCGAGCCTGATATAAACACCAATACGATTATATATATACATTTGTCAGTATAAACTAGGTATTGCATAACTTAGCGAAAGCAATTTATCGAGTCGACCAGGTTCGCTCTTATTGGAAAATTTTCAATTACTATTCCGATTTTTTCCGCTGATAGGGCTTGAATCTGAGTACGTTTTCCTCAGAGTCTGTGACTCTCCATTCAATTTTTTCAGGTCTACTTCATGATCTTTTCCATTACTTTTATCGGATAATCATTTTTCATTACTATTGTCATCAACCTCTTCCATTTTTTCTTGATATGCCAAATCCATTATTTTAAGATTCCTCAATATAAAGGTTTTTAGAACGCTTGCCCAATCAATTCTTCGTCAATTCCTCTGAATAGCTGGAATGGCAAAAGTAATAAAACAGCACTGGGCGTAGGAAAAGGTTTATCGCGAAATCGGACATTTGATCGTGCTGCATCGTACCTTTATTATTCAGGATACATGGTTGGACAAAAATCTTCATAATTTATGTTGAAAACGGCATCCTATAGTGAGGCCTTGTTAATTCTGCCTATTTGACTCAGCTTCTACCAAAATCCACTATGCAATAGACTTAGATATCATACATTCATTAACGGAGACATAGGTCACCTGCATGTTGTGCCCCTGAGGAGCAAAGGCTCTTCAGTAAATCGTGCTTTACGTTCTATGCCAGCCGATGTTTGCCCACTTTTGTGACTCATGGTTAGTAAGCGAAAGATGCTGCGATGCGGTGTATTCACACACTCCTTCGATCCACGAGGCTAATGCACGATGTGCGGAAACATAATATGTTCAATGACTTATGCATGGCCATCGTTAAATTGGTCTAAATTTCGGTATGCTAAAAAATTGCAATGCTGGACCTGATTTTCGGCGCCGCTATCATGATTGTTACCAGCACTTGAGGAATAAACCATCCCTCTCAAGAAAAGCAATCCTTCTGTTTGGATAGGTTCTGACTATGGCTTTTATTACATAGTATGATGGTGGTAATGCTCGCCAATTTAAGAGGCTGCAGTTCTTTAGTCACATTGTGCACATTCGACTTTTAGTCGCCTTTTCGGATCCATGACTGGTTCACTGGATTAAGCTGTTTTAGCATGCTATATAGCATCTACGTCATCCAGAGTATTTTGTTCCAGAATAAGATCTCCGTTTGTGCCAATATTAATTAAATATTGGTGTTTTACATATTTCATGCATTACCAAATGTGTGCTATAAAATGATTTTTATCTGAGTTTATATGGTTTTCTTTAATTTTAATTTATTAATTGTTCGCCACGCGCATTCAGTGTACTCCCAGATAAGGAACAGGATTCTTCAAGCAACAGTCAAGACGTGCCAAATGAAATAACCAGCACGTCATCAAAGCTACTTCAAATCGATCCTGCAGAGTTTCTAGATGCAGTGAATAATTTATTGGACTTTATCCAGGGTGCTGTTTCCATTGTAAATTGCGATGATGCTTTTGACGATCAGAATGAGACAGATCATGTACAGGTAGAAAAGATGATCGCTAATGGCACCGTATGCAATCCATCGATGTCTTCACTGCTAGCATTATCTCCAGAATCGGAAAAATTTAAATGCGATACGCCGTTTAGACAATCGACCTTGCGCGAATGGATTGATTCTTTTGAAATGGTAAGTAAGCCGAGGTGTAACAACGATGTATTGAATATGGTTGATCAAAAATCGAATGCCAGGTATTCATCTGCTGCTAGCATGCAGCCAACGCCGAAGGCTGTAGAGGTAAAAGTGAAGCACAACGCGGCTGAGAGTAACCAAACAAGTGAGGCATCAAATCAGTTTTCCGACACATCAGCAACTGACATATCCTCCATGGATGCTGCGATAGCTCCTGATGTGATGCAGGTAGATATTGACAGTACTAATTTGGAAATTACTTGTGCTAAAAATGATATTGATGATGATCCTCTTTTGGTTCGCTTTGACATGGAGTCCCAGATGCTGCCTGACCACAGTTTGGTATCCGCCAAATGTTCCAGAGTCGGTATTGCATCATCAAATGAGGATAACGACACAGACTGTCATACATCCTTAATCACAGGCACAGTTTATCGCCTTCAGTCGGGAAGTGTTTCAGCTAGCGCTGCTGAACCAAAATTAGGTCATTGTGAGGGTATCGGAGAAGAATTAACTGCGATAGAAGAAGAGAACGAGGGGGAATTACTAAAGTTACATTTCTTTGGAGTTGACAACCTAGATGATCTTGAAATTGCCGAATTTTGCCCTGAGAATGAGGATTCGTTTGGTGGCGATCAATATGCGTCAAAACCAAAGTTGACAACTACATGTTCTGATACTGATACTACTACTGCCTGTACTGCTCTTGCTTCCGCTAAGAATGCGGTTATTTGTTCCAAAAGTAGGAGTACAGCCGTGAACAAATCTTTACGTACAGCCTTAACCAGCACGCCGTGCAACACCACTGCCAATTTGTTGCGTAGTAATATACCGAGGTGTAAGTATTTACCTGGCCTGTTAAATAAAGATACTAACGATAACACCAAGTATGCCTCCATGGCTAAAAACGCGACTCCGTTGACGAAGACTATGCGAGGAGGTGCACAAAACCACGACGATGGCACACCCAGGAATACCTCTAAACCTACAAGCGAGTTATCTAATAAAGAGTTTTATTTTACAGCCGAGAAGGATGAAGTGCACGCGGTAAATAATGCGTGCCTCACGAATGAAGACGCAGGAAGTCGGCAGAAAAATTACCTTCCGATTTCAGAACGAATAAAATTGCCAGAAAAGAGTAAAAGGGCTGCTAAACAAACACAATTACTTGGCTTCACTCAAGCTATGTACTTTTTAGACGATAATGCTAATGATGCTCATGCTGAGGATGATGGTGATAACTACGGTCGTGGCTTTAATGCTCTTCCTGTCAAAAAGATAGAAGAAGAGCACCCGGCAGAAGATAGTGCGGTAGTTGCACCTATTTCCCAAGTTAGTTTAGTTAGTCCTCAATCTAGACCAGTCAATATGTCAACTACAAACAGTTTTGCCCATAAGTCTACGGAAGTAGTTGATAAAAGAAATGCCTGCGAAAATTACAAAAGTGCTATAGTTTCAGACGAGGAATCTGTGTTGGGTTCAATGCACGCCTCCACACGCGAGGTCAGTGCACAAAATGACGTCGATAACAAGGAAAGTGATGTTGATGACCGGTTTGAATTAGAGGTGTGCTTTGAAGACGAGAATTTCGAACTTAGTTCTTGGAAGGTTGGTGAGTTGGAGACAACAAATGGAACGCCAATCGCAGATACTTTTCTTGACCGAATAGAAGACCAGACTTCAGCAGAAACGTGCGAAGATCCCGCTGTTAACAAATTCATAGGACCATCCGTGTCAAATCCGAGTGAGGGTGATGAAATCTTAGGTTCGCCAATATTGGGTTCATGTTCACAATTTGATGAAATCCACCATGGCATAGCAGCGCTTGAAACGCGGTCGACGCTGTTTGAATGGAACACCTTGGATATTGATGACAACACTATTGATGATGACATACTTAAATCTGAAGAAAAGGCTTGTTTCGTTGCATCTTCACCTGCTAAACCCATTGAAAAATTTCCAGGCAAGCTAACATCACCGTCTTTTCAAATGGGCATTGCTGCCGCATCTCCTACTTTGTCTCTGCTATCATTGAGCCCAACTAGCACACAAGCAGGAAAATCGTATGACAGTAATATTTTGCAGGAAACTTGTGTTCGTGTTGACCGAAGTTCTGGCAATAACTTATCACAAAAGGCTGGAGTAGGAGGAAATACGAATAAATCACCCTCTACACAGTCAATCAACTATTCTGATTCACCTAGCATTGTCTCATTTTGCAGATCATCTGACCCTCAACAGAATATAGTTGAAGTTAACAAGGAGCCAGCAACCTGTGTTGTCTATCCTAGTCCCCGATCTGATCCAGTATCGCTACCAAGAATATCGCAGGATAATTGTTTCAACAGACTTATTCCCAGTTACAGCAGTAATCAATTGTACAAGTCCGTAGATCATCGGTCATCGTTTAATGTGAGTGTTACAGAGTCCCGTCTTGGCGAAAGCAAGACTATGTCCGATAATTCTCATTCATCTCACTTCTCACTTTCATCACATCTTCACTCTCGAAAACATCCTAGTATTGTGGGAATCCACTACGAAGAACCTCAGAAAAGACCTTTAGGTACACACAGATTGGCGCAAGTTAATCGTCAAGAAGCTACATTATCAATGTCGCATTCACCTTCTCTATCATCTTCTGGTCATTTAATGCAAAACTGCCGTTATCAGTGTAATACGGCATCAGACAATGCTAAATCTGTCTCAGACATAACAGGAAGGACGCGTAAACGTATTACGGATGGTGATCTATGCCAAGATACCCTTAATGTACTAGGTCATAGAACAGATTCTCAAAAATCCTCTAAAAGTCGTTCACCATCTCCATCATTTTATTCTCCTTTGCGGCATAACAGGTTACTGAGCAAAGAGAGAAAACGTCGCCGTTGTGTTTTTCATTATGATAGCCAGGTAGAGGAAGCACAGATTGCAATGAATGATAAGAAAAAAATTTCGTCGTCAAAATCCAGCACGAATAAATCAGCCGAACGGCAAAATGACAGCAAGACAGAGAATACGTGGCCTCAATTAGATAATAACGAATATGGTAGTGATGTTAGTAACACTTCAGATGACCTTTTCGTTGAACCATTAAAACCGAGACATGTTTCTCATCAAATTAATAGCGGTTCCGCTGTGCATTCTGATTCAAATATGAAAATGGTAGTCAGGCCGTTGCCTACGGTCGACAATTCTTCTGGTGGATCAATGCAACGTAAGCCCAAAATGCGTAGTTTGCCACGTGAATTCTTTCTTAGTCAGGCGTATGATGAAGACAAACTTGCATCGTTGCGCATATCGGACAGTAGTAACACTGCCTATTTCGATAATCAGGATGAGGATTATGATGACGATGAGGGAGAGGAGTACGATTCTAGCTTTATAGACGATCGTGACAGCCAGGATATTACAATGATTAATGCTGATTGCGACACAGAATCTAGCCATGGGGTTCAAAATTGTCAAATGAACGAATCGGACATGATGGGTGTGTATCTGCGTTCCATACGAAGTCCGGTGATACCAACACGTCGAGGACCTCGTAGCCGATTTTGACACATTTGAAGATGCAAGCACGATGCCAATTTTGTTCTATGCGATGTACCATCACAAAACCTCTGCATTTTATATATCCTGTATATTGCACACATACCCTTAAACTAATATTAATAGGTTACAGTTGACTTATTTTCTTTGATGCATATTTCCTTTTTTCCATAACTATTTAATCTGTAAATATGGAGGAATATCAATTACGTTAAGAAATAAGAATCGCGCTTCATATATATATATATATATATATATATATATATATATATATATATATATATAGCTTGGCACTGTACATTGATTCCTTTAAGGGCATTTTTGCTCATACCTTTATTGAACAATAGTTTTAGTGTAACTTATAGGTTTCTTACTGGGAATTTTGTTGAGTTAAGAATGGTGTTAATTTACGCTTAGTGATTCAATTCAGTCATTATATAATACTGTGAAAATAAAGCTGTCAAACAGAACAAAAAATTGTATGAAATTGGTCAATTTCAGATAAAATAAAAGTCAGAATATAATCAAAATATACGTTATAATTGGTCCTCGTCGTTTGTGCATGTAAATGGCGTATGCCAGAAATGCACGGACTGATGACTTAGAAAAAACCAAAAATAACAACTCATAGAACATGCGCGCATGTGGGCCTACAACGGAAATGGATTGTTCTATAAATGGACACTATTCTTAGCTTATTTGTGAATTTGAAACAAACACCAATCCCATTGTATTTAACCAGTCCTGCAACATAGCAAAACTACAGTCAGTCACTCGTACTGACAGTTTTTGCCCTGTCCGTGGCAAATTCTGGCCAATACGTGATAAGTTCCAAAAGGACGAAACCGGTCTACTGGATGATTTTCCTTGTCTACACTATGCAATTCTTAGTTTATACTGACAAATGAATATACTTACTTGGTCAGGAGTTTATATCAAGATCGCAATATTGATTATTTTAATTGGTAACACCGCCCGCGCAACAACTTCGTTTACTGCTGTTGGATTGATTAAATATAATGAGATTGGTGTTTATTTCCAGTTGGTAACCTTGATGTAAAGAATTGTTTTCACCACTCGCGCAATCATTGATTGTTTAATTTTATAACTATTCTTAACTTGACAAAATTATCACTAATAAACTTTACTGTTACGCTGAATGTTAGTTCAATAAATGTTGAAGTAAAATTCTCTAAAATAACCTAATCCAAGTGTTATTCCATATATATATATATATATATATATATATATATATATATATATATATATATATATACTATACTAAATTAAACTTAACATAATATTCCATATGCGATTCATTTACTAGACGGATTGAAATTTATATATATATATATATATATATATATATATATATATATATGATGCATAAGTTACTAAATTTAATCAACATTATTACTTAAGTTTAAAAATATCTAGTCATTTGTTTTGTCAGCAATCAGTAAATAACACAATCGCTACGGCCTTAAAATGAGCTACTTCATATGTACACTTGTATTAATTGTATTCCACTTCGGAAATAGATTGAGAAGGGTCTGTTTTAAATTATATATATATATATATATATATATATATATATATATATTTATATTATATTTATATTTATATTTATATTGATGGTATAAACTAAACCTTGCCTAATATAGTCTTTCAAATGCATCAACTAGGCCTGTTTCCCCCTTTATAAGTATATAGAAAATTGAATGACATCGTGATACCGTTATATATCTACAGCCAAAAGTGGTTATTAGACTTGGCGATAAATGATCTATGTTTATTTTTTGGCGAATTGAAAATAGAAACCGAATTTATCAGATGAAGTTAACTGGACAACATTCTGTATTAGTTTCTTCCTGTGTAAGTTCGTCGGTATCTTAGCTTGCTCCAGATCTATGTTGCTTATTACAATTACGCTTCCGTTTTCAATTTGTTGCATTCAAAATAATAAGATTCTTTTTAATGAGCTCCAATGGGAATTCTGCATTCACTTGTGTTCCTGGAGGTGGTTTTTCCTTGAGTTCAGATATTTTATTGTAAAGTATGGTATTGTAATATGTAAATCAGAAGAACACTGTACTAACATGGAAATAAAATGAAGAGATTTTGTAAAGAACATACGTTTATCAGTACATTTTTACTTTCTTGACTTCAATTGCACTTATTTTCATAATTCCCCACGTTCGTCTTTCAAATAAAAGATTTTAACTGTGTCAAATAATGTGCAAGTTTTTTTTAATTTCTGGCTTGCAAAATGATTTTTATCAGCTATTTTTCTTATCGTCATTATAATAAAGCCGTGTGCACGTTCAGGTTTAAAATTATTCTACTTTATACGTTAGTTAGTGTTATCAATTGAGTGAGTTTTGAACTGCATCACTGCGTTCTACTATTTAAGAGTGCAACATTATTTTGCTTTCTTATCTTCAGTTTTATAGCCTAGAAGAAGAAGAAGCGAAAATAGCGCGCAAAATGACTAGTTAGTTCGTATTTCTGTGAGTCATTTTGTAGAATATTTATCCTTCCGTTGTCCTTGTGTGGTATCTTAGTGCACTGACTGTTGACGTCTTATTCGCTTTATTGTACATTCCACTGATTTATAAACTGTCTGTTCTGGCCCATAATAGGCTATTGCAACAATGTATTTTAAGTCCACAAACATGTTATTTATTCTTGTTGTGGATTTGACCGCATTTTTCTTGTGCGGGACAATTGATAGCACTCATAGGTTGGTAAAATCTTGAACTTCCTTCATCTTCAGATGATGTAATTTTTGGCCTCAATTGATGGGTTCTCACTTGTCCCTTCTTCTTTAAGCCTTCAATTAGCTGATTGTCTGAAAATGACGTTGGATCAAGATTTTCCATTGTTCCTTGACCAATATTTCGAGATCTCATTTCTAATCTCATCTTCAGGGTTGACACAATACGCACAGGAGTAAAACACAACCTGTGACAAATGTGGTATCCTCATTCAAGACAGATATATTTATACCCATTTTAATTCTAAAAGTATTTTTTAATTGTCTTCCTAATATCCGGTCTTCATACCTAGTCTCTAATACTCAAATGTATACAAAAACTTATCCCTGTCCCCCTCTGCACACACAACTACCTATAAACATGTGTATTTTACTAAAGTTACATTTATTGAATAACTATAAGTACACTTAATGTATTGATAAAAACGCCTATCACTGATATCTATATTTTAATTGCTGTTCCGGACGCATAGAAAGATCAACAAATTTTGAATTCAATATTGCAGTAATCCTCACATGCCCCCCAGTTCATCTAATTCCATCCAGCTTGCAATCGGTTATAGATAGAGAGATTAAAAAACTATTAAAAGTCTATAGAGTATTATTCTATCATTTTGACAAGACCGAATACGGAGTTTACACTAACGAAATCGTCTCTCAGCTAAATACACATTAATACTCCAATCCAATATAAATTAGTTTCTCCATTTAAATATCTGTGTCCAATATACCTATATAATAAATTGTATATTTAATTACTTATTCATAATTACATATATACTCACTTCTTATAAAACATCTATATAATTCCATAGGCTATATATTATGTATATATAGATAAGCATATAAGCAACCATGTGGGTTCTTCCCACATCTTTTATAAATATCTATATATCCTTCATATATATATATATATATCTATACCTACGTATATACACTATATATATACGAACATACATATATATAAAATTAGCAATCTTTTATATTTAAATTTTATTTTTACTTATTTATATTTATGTATACACACACCCACATCTTATAAAATATCCATTTATACATACGTCCACACGCTATCTATGTATATATAGATAAGCATATAAGCAACCATGTGGGTTCTTCCCACATCTTTTATAAATATCTATATATTCATGTATATATATATATGTATATATATATATACACGTGTATATACCATATATATAATATGAATCTCATACAAGCAACACTGTGAGTCCCGCAATGGATAAATTATATCAGTCAAAATGCTTTTGATAATATTTATATATCTCTTTTATTGTCTATCTATATACCCCTATATATATATATATATATATGTAGATATTTATAAGCAATTGAAATGGGTTCTTTGAATTTCAACCACTTACAATTTCTCCTTGAGTGTATAGTATATATACTAATTTTACTCACAATTTATATGTATATTTAAATATCAAAGCATATGTCTACCCGTCTACACATCATATATATATATATATAAATATATATATTTATACATAATGCCTATTTCAATTCACATAAGCAACCATGTGAGCTTTCCTCACCTTATATATAAAATCTAAATATTCTTCTACATATATATTGTGAATATCTAAATAAGCATTTAAGCGACCATGTGAGTTCACCCCACATCTTATATGAATATTTAGAATCATCCATATATATGTATTTGCGAAATATATATATATATATATATATACCCATATTTGTTAAATATCTTTAGATAAACATATAAGCAACAACGTGAAATTCGCTCACATCTTATGTAAATTGAAATGTTCACCATATATATACATATATAACTATAGCCATATTACTGCTCTCTAACTCCATCTTATTCGTTCTGTTTTTTCCCTTTCATAGTCGCGGTCTCTTATTTAGATTTATTGATAGCTCTGATTCCTCTAATCTACGTTTCTTTCCATTCGAGAAGGCTTCATTAAATATTGGGCCTAATGATTTTTCTACACATGTCACATTCATGACGTTTATTCCTGATTTTATTTCAATTGATTCTCTAATCAACCTGGTTAATCTATTCCAGTTACATATTGCAATCCGTTTGCAGCCGTCCCAGTTTTTCTGATGACCTGTCTCCATTGAGTGCCTCGCTAGATCTGATCTATGACTATGTCTATATTTGCATGCTGTTTTATGTTTCCCTTTACGTACCTTTAGTGGAAACATGGTTTCACCTATATACCTAAGATTGCAATCTTTACAAGGTATCTCATAAACCCCTGATGTGTTAAGAGGTTCTATTTTTTCTTTTTGATTCGGTAACTTATTGCCTATTGTAACTGTTTGCCTTAACACTGTTCTTATGTTGTATTTTGTTGCTAATATCCTAATCTTTCTACTTAATTTGGAGTCTGGTAGAACCAGAGTTCTGTGCTTATCTTCATTCTGATTATCTAAATCTCCTGTCCGTTTCTCCTGTGTTATTCTTCTCTTAAATCGCAATAATGTCTCCTTTATGATTTTCTCAGTTAATTTTTCGGATAACCATTTATCCTGAATATTTCTTTCAATTTCATTAGTTCTTTATCCCTATATTTTAAATCCACTATTTTAAGACTTCTTATTATTATAGATTTTAGAATGCCTATTTTCATCCCAAACGGGTGATTAGAGCAATAATTCAGGAGGATACCAGAATAAGTATCCTTCCTATAAATATCTTTCTCTAATTTCTCACCCATTCGTTTTAATTTTACATCTAGAAACGATAATTCTTCTTTGTTTTCTTTTTCCAATGTGAATTTTACCTCTCCTAATTGATTAGCTAAATACAGAAAATTCTCCAACTCATTGTCCCCGTCATCTAGGAATCTTAAATATAAGCTTGGTTTGAGGGGAGATCTAAGTAGGAGATTTTTTTCTAAATAATGCATATAAATATTAGCGACTGGGACCGATAATGGTTGCCCCATAGGAACACCTTTAACTTGAAGGTAGAATTCATTTCTAAATATAAAGTATGTAGAGGACATACAAATTTTTAACATTTCCATAATACTACTTAACATCATTTTACTCCCTTCTAGTATTTCAGGGTATTCCGTTAGGCAACGTTGGACACACTCTAATGCAACCTGTACCGGAATGTTCGTATACATAGATACCACATCCAGGCTTGCCAGTTTATCATTCTCTAATAATTTATATTTACTAATAATATCAGTAAAGTGATAAGTATTCTTTAATGTATAATCTAGAAAATAGGTGTATTTTCTTATTCTATGGCACAGAAATTTGGACATCTTATAAGTTGGAGAATTCTGGACATTGACAATTAACCTAAGTGGATTATCTTGTTTATGAATTTTAACTAGACCATACACTCTGGGAGAGAGTGAATCTCTTTGTATTAATGATTTACCAAGTACTGAATCCAATTCCCCAGATCCAATCATTTGATTAATTAAAGTTTTAACCTCACCTTGTAATTTGTCCGTTGGGTCCTTATTTATTTTATGGTAAACTTCTTTATTATTTAATTGTACGTACATCTTATCCTCATAATCCCTCTGGTTTATTAGCACTGTTGCTCCACCTTTATCTGCTTTAAGGCATATTACCTTATTAGATAACAACTCCGATCTCAATCTTTTCAAGTCATAATTCTGTTTACATTTATCCTCCCTATGTTCTAACACTAATTTTGCAACATCCAATTCAAATTTAGTTTTATCTTTTCCTGGGAGGAATTGTGCGATTTTAACTGTCTCGGTAATAATTTCATTCTTAGGTATGTATTCTATAGGAACAGCCGTGTTCAGTCCCAGGTTAAGTATTCTCTTTTCATTATCTTTGAGATCCATCGATGATAAGTTTATTACCCGTTTCGACACAAAAGAATCGTTTGGAATATTTCTTCCAGGCCTATAGATTCCCAGGTTTTCTAGTTTCTTATCAAGTCTCTTTTTAACCTTTTGAATTTCTTTATTCCTAGCCTTATCAGTGAAATCCTCCATACATTTAAGGTCCATTGAATGTAATATCAAGAGCAACCTTGACCTTATTTTAGTTTTTTCTCTAATTAGTTCATATTTTCTTTTTCCTTGACTTTTTATCGATGATTTCATTAAATGTATAGAAAGTTCTTGTTTCAGAATATTTCCTACTCTATCTAGCTGAAATGGTAGTCTAAATTTAAAGCATTTCGGTATAGTATTAAATTTTAAACATAATTTCAAGAATGAGATATGTTCCACTTGCCTTACAATTTGTATTTTCCTCCTTTTGTATTGGTTAAAGAGTTCGACGACTGTCCGGTCGTATTTTTGATTTAAGTACATTTTAAAAGATGTATTTATTTTCTCAGTGCTGTCCTTCTTGTTGTCGGATTTGACCGCATTTTGCTTGTGCGGGACAATTGGTAGCACTCATAGGTCGGTAAAATCTTGAACTTCCTTCATCTTCAGATGATGTAATTTTTGGCCTCAATTGATGGGTTCTCACTTGTCCCTTCTTCTTTAAGCCTTCAATTAGCTGATTGTCTGAAAATGACGTTGGATCAAGATTTTCCATTGTTCTTTGTCCTATATTTTCGAGACTCTCATTTCCAGTCTCATCTTCAGGGTTGACACAATACGCACAGGAGTAAAACACAACTTGTGACAAATGTGGTATCCTCATTCAAGACAGATATATTTATATCTATTTTAATTCTAAAAGTACTTTTAATTGTCTTCCTAATATCCGGTCTTCATACCTAGTCTCTAATACTCAAATGTATACAAAAACTTATCCCTGTCCCCCTCTGCGCACACAACTACCTATAAACATGTGTATTTTACTAAAGTGACATTTATTGAATAACTATAAGCACACTTAATGTATTGACAAACACGCCTATCACTGATATCTATATTTTAATTGCTGTTCCGGACGCATAGAAAGATCAACAAATTTTGAATTCAATGTTGCAGTAATCCTCACATGCCCCCAGTTCACCTAATTCCAACCAGCTTGCAATCGGTTATAGACAGAGAGATTAAAAAACTATTGAAAGTCTATAGAGTATTATTCTATCGTATTGACAAGACCGAATACGGAGTTTACACTAACCAAATCGTCTCTCAGCCAAATACACATTAATACTCATATCCTATATAAATTAGTTTCTCCATTTAAATATCTGTGTCCAATATACCACAGTGTTACCACGAAAAACTTTTGGTGCAACGAGGTGAAACGATCAACTATAATTGGGAAAATAGCACTTGTATATGTAACAGTGAACACGTGCACTGTTCGGTTAATTTCGCTTAATAAAACAATAATGACAAGATATCAAATATCACTTCGCAATACTACGAGAATGACCTATACTTGCAAACACGCACACACACAAACACAAACGCATACACACTCACCAACTAGTCAAACAAGAAACAGCAGTAAAAACGAGTCAGATTTGTTACCACTAGCATAATCAATTGAAAACCCAAAATGTATAAATATGTATGATTGTATAAGAGAGGATTAGTATTCACGAAATAAATGGCCTTTATCCACTTTGTTATTTGTGTTTTCCTATTTATAAGAATATATATATATATATATATATATATATATATATATATATGAAGATTTTAATATAAACAAGAAGCGCCTGGCCTCAACATTCGGAGGTTTCATCAACTCGATTTTTTAATCCACCGACCACAAATCACAAACCTCAACAACAATTTACTAGAATTGGCAATTGATCTATGGCATTCAACCTCATGATTCTCTGTGTACTATATGTGATATTAACTTCAACGCAGGTAAAATTCTCCTTAATTATTCTATTCAGCCGCCGTGCTATTATTGAGGTTGGTACATCGCCTCTAAATGGTAAGTTCAGGAAAATCTGCTTGCCGGTATCCTCTCTAGTGCGTATCTGTCGTGGTCTGATATTGACATCAATGAATCGCTGTGAGTAGTTGTTCATTATCAAAATTTTCCTCAGGTAGCCCAGCTCTTCCTTGATCTTTTGTTCAGAGCAGATCTTTCTGATTCTGTTTGCTAGTTTGTTGAGTAAGTTTCTTTTTTGGGATTTTGGCACATGCCTGCTGTAGTTAATATCACTTTTAGTAGACAGAGTATCATAAGGTTGGATGCCAAAGATAAATTGCCAATTCTCTTCAAATCATACATAGTTTACAAATTCTAATGTATGTGCGGTAGCACATATATCGGACGTACGGAAAAGCAATTGATAAGCAATATCCAGCAACATTTACCACAGAAATTGATTAACAAAGGCTTGGCACCGTCAGGAAAATCAGTTATTTCCGATCATATATTGGAAACGGGGCACCCAGTCAATTCGACCAATTTCTCAATTCAACATAAAGCAAAATGAGAAAAATTATTATTTATTTATGATGCCTTTTATATAAAACAAAGAGCACCAGACATGGATATTCTAAAGTTTTATCAACATGATATTCTAATCAACTGGCCACTAAAAACAAAATTCAACAAAAATTTACTAGTATCCAGGCAAGACCGAGCAGGCTCTCGACTAGAATCAACAAACATTCACTCGGATTGGTAACACACTGAAGAGTAAAACCAGATGCACATACGGTGACAGCAATTTCCAAACAATATTGAGCATTCAACACTGCAATCCACACTTTTGCTGTTGCCAAGTGAAGAACACAAATTTGGGCATAAACATGAAACGAAAGACTACACTCGGAAAAATAGCACTCGTACGCGTAACAGCGAAAAATTCCAAAAGATGGTTAATTCTCAAGCCATCAATACAATAATGACCAGATCTCAGACATCATTTTGCAAAACAGCGAGAATGACCTTTACATGCAAACAGCACACACAGACATAGACGCATACACACTTACCAATCAGCCAAAAGAGAAGAAATAAAGTAAAATCGAGTCAGATTTGTTACACCCACATAATCAAATGAAAACCTAGAATGTATATATAAATGCAATATATATATATATATATATATATATATATATATATATATATATATATATATATATGGAAACACCTTATGGTATGTGGATTGCACAGTTAAGGCTCATATTGGTTAGAAAATTCCCTGCTCTGCTAACAAAGATTGTGAAACTGTAGTATGTTCAACTGCTTTTTCTTTTTATGTTTGCTAATAATCTGATGGAATTTTAGTGGAGTCTACTGGACTGGGTTTTTGTATTCGAATGCTAGTGTTTATGTCGAGGTTTTATGTTTTTTGCCGGCGGATTAGAAATTTGTGTTGTTGAAATTGATGAAATTATATTAATTCAGAAAGAATTTTACGCTGTTACTATAAGTATATATATATATATATATATATATATATATATATATATATATATATATATCTTATGGTAAATAGAAGTGTATGGTGTGGTGATTGCAGTGTCTAATGGTCAATTCTGTGGCTCTGCTAACAATGGTTGTGATAGCACTCTTAGTTGGCAAAATCTTGAATGTTGTACATTTTCAGGTGCTCTAAGTATTGGCATTCGTTTTCAAGCCTTCCGTCAGCTGATTATCTGAAAAGGACGTTGGAAGAAGATTTTTCGCTATTCTTTCTCCAAATTTTCGAGACAATACGCACAGGAATAAAACACAACATTTGGCAAATGTGGTATCCTAATTCAAGGATATCAATGGTTGAATCATGCCATTTTCACCAATTCCAACTTAACTCATACCTAGTGTCTAATACTCAAATGCATACAAAATTTATCCCTGTCCCCCTACCCGCACACAACTTCAAGTACGTACAATTCACCCTGAGTTTAAAGTATATTTACTTTACATATATATATATATATATATATACTGTTAAGTATATTTAGATAGATATATACGAAACGATGTGAGTTTCTCTCACATCCTATATTAATCGAAATGTTCATCTTATATATATAACCAAATTACCTCTTTCTATTTCTTGTATAAATTAATTTCTCCATATAAATATCTGTGTCAAAATCATGTACATATATATAATAAATTAGCATTATGAATATTTAAAAAATTTTTTTATTTATTTACTTATTTATGATTAAATATATGCACCCATATTTCATAAAAAATTCCATTTATGTGTACGTCCACACGCTATATCTTATGCATATATAAATAAGCATATAAACAACCATGTGAATTCTTCACACATATTTTATAAATATCTATATATCCATCATATATACGTGTATAAACCATATATATAATATGAATATCATACAAACAACACTGTGAGTCCCTCAGCAGATAAATTATATCAGTCAAAACGCTTCTGTTAATGTTAAAATATCTATTTTTACGTCTATGTACGTATATAGCCCAATTTATATATATGTGTGTATATATATGTATCGATAGGCAATAAAGTGGCTTTTTCAAAATACAATTACCTACAACTCACAAAGAGTGTATAATATATTTACTTTGCATATATATACTATTTATACTCACAATTCATATGCATATATAAATATCAAAACATATATATAAACTCGTCTACACCCAATATATATGCATATATATATATCAACCAAAATAAGCAACCATGTGAGCTCTTCTCAATTTATATATAAAATCTAAATATTCTCCTACATATATCATGTGAATATCTAAATAAGCATATAAGCAACCATGTGAGTTCACCCCATATCCTAAATGAATATTTAGAATCATTCATACATATGTCTCTGCGTAATATGTATATAAATATAGATACACTTATCTGTTAAGTATATATATATATATATATATATATATATATATATATATATATATATATATAATAAGCAATCTTTATATTTAAATTTTATTTTAACTTATTTATAATTATTCAAACTCACATCTTATAAAAAAATCCAATTATATATAGGTCCACACACTATATCTATGCATATATAGATAAGCATATAAGCAACCATGTGGGTTCTTCCCACATCTTTTATAAATATATATATATATATACCATCATATATATTCATATATACACCATATATATAATATGAATATCATACAAGCAACACTGTGAGTCCCTCAACGGATAAATTATATCAGTCAAAACGCTTTTGATAATATTTATATATCTATTTTTATGTCTAGATATATATATAGCCATATATTTATGTATTTGAGAACCCATCAATCGAGGCCAAAAATCAGATCACCTGAAAATGATCAAAATTCAAGATTTTACCGACCTAAGAGTGCTATCAATTGTCCCTCACAAGAAAAATGCGGTCAAATCCACAACAAGAAGGACAGCACTGCGCAACGAAATTCAACATTTAAAAGTATTTTTTTCCAAACTACCGTGCAACTCATTTATTGCACGATAGAATTCACGCGCAGCACACATTTTTAGATGTGCATCAACGTATTTGTTTGGTCTTCCCATCAGGTGGATCCTATATGGCATTGCTTAAACTAATTTCTAAATCAGTTATGTGTAGGGTTCAAATTATGGAACATACAAACTACACGTGAGAGTGATAAGGATAGCTTTATTTAATATATATATTGTCCGTAAAGCTACTAAAACATTAGATAGCGAATGCAATTAGTCAAATTCCATGTTACAGAGAGAGAGTATATATATACATATATACATACCTATTCCATCACATGCATACATTTGTCAGTACAAACTTAGAGATGTATAATGTAGAAAAATGCAATTCATCCAGTAGATCGGTTTCGTCTCTTATTGGGAACTCATCTCGTACTGACCAGAATTTGCCGTGGACAGAGCACGTACCTGGGCATGTCTACTTTAAAATCTGTTGCTTCAACCACTGAGTCATCCTGCAGCATGATATGACTATTGCCAGCTATGAATAGTGATTTGTTTCGAACTTACATGATTATCAGCAGATCAAAACCACAAGCAGTCTTCTGAGGATTAGACCACCATGTCTTCATTCCAGAAAAGGTTAAAATGCGGATTTTATCTGCTGCTATGTTATTGATTATTCATTTATAATTTTATAATGCTCAATTACTTGTGATCAATTGACATATTGCCATTTGTGTGCGAATTCGACAAGTTGAAACGCCATTCGGGATCCTCATATAGATTTTGGCTAAATACTGCATATTCATTTTTTGCATTTCTGAACAGATTGAATATTGATTGTATGCGCTGATCCTGCAGATAGTTTGGATATCTTATAATAAAATATGTATGCGTTATTAATTGAAAACTACAAAGAGAAAGTATGGTTAATATCTGAAATCGGAGAATATATTATTTATTAATAATTAATGCAAATATTCGGCAAATTATCTGTCGCTTATTAATTTTTTTGTCGATGATATTTTACCCAACAAGGGAAAACGAATCAAGGAGAATTAGAGCGTGTTTACAAAAACATATATTAATCATTGAATAAGTTATATTAATGATATTTATATTCAAGAATTCAAAACAGATGGTTCCAATCAATATTCATTTCTGCAATGTCAGCATTCAATTTTCGTTAAGTGGAATTATTGTTCTTTTCTATCGTTTGACATTTAAATTCTTAACTATGGATATGCGAGTTGATAAAAAAATTATTTGTCAGGAAAATGATTATCCATATCAAATTATAAAGCCTAATTGAATCTAGACTAATTTCTTCTCTAACTCACAAAATCATTCACGTAAAAAATTAACTAATTGATTAAACACGGCATTTGCGTCGCCTAAAAGGTTATCTTCGATTGAAAGATATGCGGCGTATTAAGAATCTAAGGGGGCATTCATTCAGTTGACTTCATTGGCTAGTCAGTTGTGATACGGCATTTACCAAGCCGGAAGCTTGTCCTTAACGCAAGAGCTGAAGCCTGCTTAATTGAATGCATCCCTTAAAATAGCCGACATTGTGCAGCACGTTGAAATACATCTACTCAAATCAATGCAAAAAACCGTAATATTCGTTGCCTTTTCTTTTTATCTGCATATTCCGCCTTTGGTTGCAGCTCAGACGAGATCAAGGACACTTTTATCTCCAAACTAAGCTCCTTACTAAGTAGAGCACGAAGTTCAGATATAGCCTCGGTTATGAGTGACATGAATGCTCACGTTGGATGCTTAAATAATGCAGTATTTCCTTTAGGTGGAAGATACACGTTAAGCTCAACGTACAACGGTAATGGAAAATGGCTTTTTGATAGCTGCGCGGAACATAGATTATATTTAAGTAGTACAAGCTTCAGACGTCGTGTTAGACGTTATGTCACATAGCGTCCTCCAGCTCCCAGACAACGGTGAATTCAAATAGATCATGTAGCAATTAGTTATTAATGGCGTGGTTGCATCCAAGATTTTTGTTCTTTTTCAAACACTTATGTCGACTCCGACCATGCTCTTTTTTTGTTGGAGATTTGCACTAAAATTTTCCGGGAAAATATAAAAATAAATCCCAGATAGATGTAAGCAAATTCGAACAACTGTACCTCCGTAAAAAATATGAAGATTCTCTAAAGTCAAAGCCAGCTGGTCTTGGTGACGAAAATCGAATTAACATTTGACCAAGATAAGTTGCACTATGTACAGTGCAGGTACTACTGCATGTGACAATGTAGGCCCCCCAGATATAATACTTGGTTACCTGTAAAATCTATGGGGATATTTAAAACAGGGCGTCAAATTCCACCTGGCTCTGGCCAATGTAAGTCGTTACAAGGAAAGACGTTAACTTAATCGCAGTTCAAAATTTGATCTAGAATCCTTTCCTACTAGAAAGGCTGAAGGAATGGAAGAAGCGTTTGCGCCAGGGAATAATCGTTGACGGAGAAAATAAAAAGTTACCAGAAATATAAATAATAGTAACAAATATTTAGTAACGCATAAAATAAGTCGTCTTGATAAGTGGTGGGCATCTTCTGATTCCCGAAAGCATGCCTGTAACAACAGTGTGGAATGTAGGTCTCGCTGAACCATCAGAGAACCAAAATACAGAATGCAATTCTATATTTCACAGGTCACAAAATAGCAGGACCTGATGCTTTTCTTCCAGGATTATTTAAGGATGTTGGCGATATTATTTCTGGAACGTTGACTAAAATTTTTCGCAGTATATAGAATGAGGAGAACGTACCACTTAATTGGAATAAGTCGACCATCATTCCTATCTTCAAAAAATGGCAATCATAATTCGTGCGATAACCATCGTGATATAAGCATGATTCCAATCGTGATTAGATTATTTGTTTCGATTATCCAGCGTGAATCACGTGAATCAAAAACTAAAGAATAATAGGCAAGATTCCGCTCAGAACAAGGTTGTAAATATCAAATTTTTGCGTTAAGACACGATATTGAACAGCGATATTTATATCGCCGTCCCACAAAATCCGCCTTTCTAGACTTCAAGGGTGCATTTAACTTAGTTGATCGTAACGTGTTAATCGATATTCTGACGAAAAGTAGGTTGCTCACAAAAATTGTTCATATTTTACACGCTCTCTACACAAACACTTCTGGTCGTGTTATGGTATACAACAAACTATTATCCCACATTTTTCACCCAAATATATAGTGGTTAAAGGGCGTAATACCGGCTCCTACTGATGAGTCGCCAGTAAGCACGAAACGAATGTGCATGAGATTATACTTTCCGTTCATGCTGCCTTTGGTTTATCCTTCTGGTCACAACTGAACTAATTTGTTACTAGGTTCGCAACACCTAATACATACTTGCATATATATTAGCTCTCCGCAACAAACAGTTTTTAACTGTTATGTAACAAAAAACTTTACAACCAGTATTTGTGTTGGTCAAAGATTTCCAATTTTCCCATTTATTTCCTTTTGTAATCATTGCTATTAGGAACAACACTCTTCCACACGTTCAGAATTTAGATGTTGAAGTTCTTTCGGGTGGTAAACTAGTCGATTTAGGCCATGCAGAAGATATCGTACTATTATTCGACAATGGGGATTCTGCTCAGGCCACCTTGAATAGATTAGCAGACCTTGTTCTATCTTTTGGCATAAATTTCGCACCATCTAAATGTAACTAGGTAGTCTCTCTCTCTCTCTCTCGCAAATCTCACCAATAACTTGTCTGCCTAAATTATTATTTTTGTCGTTATTTAGAAAATTTTGTTTGTTTTTTGTTTCGCTTCTTATGGCAGCGAAACTTTAGTCCTTATTGGCATTTGTATGGCTGTACATGATGATGAAGGTTTTCCATGTGTAGTGCCCAAACTTTGTGAAGAAAACAATAGTTTTTGCTTTGACTAGCACGTTATCTTTCATTATTTATTGACAGGCCAGTGTTTGGATTTGAAAAAGTCGATATTTTCTATGTCACTTCATGTAAGATTTTTAAAAATTGGGAAATTCTTTCGTAAACAGCTATAATAATTTTTTTATTAAATTATTTCCCAAATTTTATTTTTAAACCATTCTTTGTTTAAAAATATGGAACATTATTCTGAAACTATAGTTATTAGCGTTGAAATAGTTTTCAATTGTCTCCATATTCACAAACTGCATTTCCTCAGGTGTACTTCTGATGCATTACCGTTATTGGTGGGTAATAATATAATTAGAAACGTTGTCAGTTATTTGATGGAAGTAATTCCAGAAAGCACGAATTGATTTAAGCAAAAGGAAACAATGTTTTACTATGGTGGTGTTGATAATTCTTTTTCTAATGCAAATTTTTGAAAGTGATTTGAGTACAATTCACAAAATTATGCATAAAATATCTATTAACATATAAAGAGAGCGTACCTAATTATCCTTATGTAGATTCACAGAATGTATGAAAAATTATTGCTTTACCTACGTACTACTATGGAAGCTAAAACTAAACAAATAATTTTATAAACAGAGGCGTTCCAATGGGACAACCTTTGTCGGTCCCAATAGCTAATATCTTTATGCATTATTTGGAAAATAATCTGTTGGATAAGACCCCATTGAAACCAAAATTGTACCTAGGCTTGCTTTATTTGTTTCGTGAAATGCAACTGATGAAGGCCTACCGTAAGCGAGGCCGAAATATCTTGATAAAAGAAAATTACTGGAACAATGAAAGCTGCGTTAGTCAAAACGCAGATCAGGTTATCCTGTAATATGTTTTGCTAGTATAAACAGAGTGTTATACTTTTCTATAATGATAGATTGGGGTTGCCTTGTTGGGAATTTAAGTCAAAGGGTCGCCACATAGTCTCCACCTGAAGGAAAGGCTCACCAAGAGATAGTTTATTATACAATTGCAAAATTATTTTAGTTTTCGTTAAGTTGGCGCACTGAACAGAGTTCAAGACTTCGAAGAAAATTTGCCCCGAATCAAATTCTGTCCGCGGAAAATACTCGGCAGAATTTGTCGAGTTCTCAATAAGGACGAAGCCGATCAACTGGATGAATTACCTGCAATACCTGGTACAATGCTTAGTTAATGCTAACGAAGATATTTAGTGGGATTGCTGTTTATCTCATGCCGGCTATTTTGTTTTAAATTATGTAAATTTAGTTTCACACAATTGTCATATAGACTAAAGTAATGTAGGCCAAAATCAATTAATCAGTACATAATTTGACTAGAGTATATGACCTAAAAACCATAAATTATGGGAGTCCATAAGTGTACAGCTGCTTTTGAATAATAAATTGAGGGTGTTCATCAAATCAGTTGTGTCGATTGTGGAAATGAAACTGCACAAATAGTGGTCGATATTGTCTAACATTTTTAGTTCGGCCATTTTTTTATATACGAAAATTATATTTCTCTTCTTTTGAATTGAAAATGTATATTAAATTCAACTAATGCAAAAAAATTAGAGAAGGTAACTTTGTTTATGCTGAAAATTTTTTACATTTAACATCTTGCATATTATATGGCAAATTTCGAAAAATAATTGTGGAGGACTGATGAGTGATGATAAAAATTTAGGTCGCGACATATAACGTGAAACAAATATCATTGGCAGATGTACTTAAGTCCATAATTCAAAAATTTGTGCCTAGTATTTTTGCTTATTTTACCGCAGAGCGAGAATATCACAAGTAACAGCTTCTGTAGTTTGCAGAAATTTTTTATTCTTTACTACAAATTGTATATTAATGTCTGCTTCGTACGGTTCTAATTTGTAAAAGTTAATTTTATTAGCAAATTTTGAGTAGAGGAGAGAGTCACAGACTCCAAAGCCAATATGTCAAATTTCGTATTCATTCCGCGACAAATTCTGGTCAGTACTTGAATAGTTCACAATAAAGACGATAACAGTTTAATGGATGAATTTATTTACTAATTGCAATATTGAATTTATACTATTAAAATACATTTAAACGTATCTCTTTGCGCGGTGCTGTCCTTCTTGTTGTGGATTTGACCGTATTTTTCTTGTGCGGGACAATTGATAGCACACTTAGGTCGGTAAAATCTTGAATTTTGATCATTTTCAGGTGCTCTGATTATTGGCCTTACATCAGCTGATGGAAGGCTTAAAAAAGAAGGGACAAGTGAGAACCCATCAATCTACATGTTAACAAAATCTTGACATTGGACTTTATATATATATATATATATATATATATATATATATATATATATATATATTGGAATGTGAATCTTAATAAATGCATAGCAACCTTTCCAGTGCAGTAGTGAAATTTTATCAGACACAAGAACATTTACTTTCTACACATTTTTGGAAGTATCTACAAATGAATATGTCTTTATACATAAATTAAAAAGGCAAACAAAATAGAAGATATGTAAACATAAAGAGAGAGTGTGAAATAAGGGACCAAACAATCAATGGCGTATATTACCTCCAGTTCAAGCTTAATGCCAGAACATGCTTCTTCTGCTTGCATAAATCCGGCTGCAATCTGTTTATCCATAAAGGTTAATGTGTAGCTAAATCTTTACTGTAATTTCATTTAGCAATTATCTTAAATGATACGTTTGAAGAAGATGAATGTGACAGTTCAATAATATGTATACCTTATTTGACTTAAAACAGTCGTTTAAGTTGCAATTATCTCACATTCGAGTAATTAAACGTCTGGTAATTCGGCCTACGTAAGTTGATCGACATCCTGCGCATGTAAATTGCTAAATAATATTTTTAACGGTTCACATTAATTCGCCAGCATAATGCAAAAACGAAATTGAAATTTCATTGCGCGGTACCATATAAAACAAACGGAAATTGCCGTTGACCAATGTCCTGTGACTTTTCGACTGTTAGTCAATAAAATCCATACACTCCAGTCTAGATCGGTATCAGTAATAACATTTCGCGTCACTCATGATAGCACTTAATTAAGTATACAATATACGTTTGATATCAATGAATCGCTCTGGGTAGTTGTTCATTAGCAAATTTTTCCTCAGGTGTCAAATCCCTATTTTCCTCTCAAGTGACTTTGATGTCAAGGAAGAGAAAACTATTGTCTTCCTCTACCTCGAGAATAAATTTGATGTCTGGATCAGCTCCATTTGTTTGTTTGAGGATTTCGGATGGATCTATTGTCTCTGGGATGAACAACAATATATCATTTACAGGCATTTTGGAGATTGCGCACTTGTCATTTATATATTTGAGGCTCGTTGTTTTAAGATGATACATGTATACATCTGCCACGAGGGGAGCAATGCAGCTTTCCAAAGCTACACCGTTGATCTGGCGGCAGTGTTTCCCTTCAAATGTAAATTGAACAACTTTTTTACATGTCAATATGAGGTCTTTGATGGCATTGATGTCTATAGGAAAATCGTAAAACTCATTTTTAATTAGGTAAAACAATATCATCCTTATCTTATCCAGTGGAACGTTCGTAAATCGGGATGGGACGTTAAGCGAGACCATTTTATTCTGTTTCGATGCATCCTTTGATTTCGCAGTGGTCTTTAGTTCAGGCAATTTAGTCTTCCTTCCAGTGTTGAACTTTTCGCAGCTGATAGTTATTTCTGAGTCTTGAATTCACGACAGCCTCGGGTTTTCTAGGCTTTACCGATAAATTATCCAAAGAAATTAATAAAACTGATAGAATGTACTTAAAAATGAGATTCAATGTAACTTATACAGAACTACTAGTAAAAACAGAATAACCACATAAGAAATTCATGGATACGAAAATGTTAAAGATTAATGAGAGCCAGAAACTGTTCAAATTAGTAACAATGCGTTACCAACCGAAGAATTTGAGAAGCTGAGCATGTACGTTTGACAGGACTCACTACGTGCATCATGCACTCCAATATATGAAGTGACTATTGAGTAATAAAAGTTACACAAATACATCATACTATAAATTTAGGTAAGAACGAATTAGGCTCGTTTTTTCCAGGTGATACATGTATACATCTGCCAGGAGGGGTGCAATGCAGCTTCCCATAGCTACACCATTGATCTGACGGTAGTATATCCCTTCAAATATAAATTGTACGTTTTTTGTACATGCTAATATGAGATCTTTGATGTCATTGGTCTCTATAGGGATATCAATAAACTCATTTTTAATAAGGTCACACAAGATCTTCGTTGTCTTATCCAGTGATATGTTTGTAAATAAGGATGAGACGTCAAGCGATACCATTTTATTCTGTAGAATGTTCTTCCCCTTCAAAACATCCGCTAGCTCAAAGGATTCCTTGGTAGTGTTTGCGTATATGATGTTTCATATTGGTTGAAGTATTTTGCATAGAACCTTAGCTGGTTTATGTTGCGAGGCGTTTATCATTGACAAAATGGTCTGTATCGAGGGAGCTCCTGAGGCTGTCGCGGCTTTATGAGTTTTTGGTTTGCCGTACAATCTTGCGGTGTTTGTTATAACGGGTTTTGCCTTTTGGATGTCTTCTATGAGACATATATATATATATATATATATATATATATATATATATATATATCCTCTTATATATATATATATATATATATATATATATGTAAGAACAAAACAACGTACTCCATGGAATAACATTTATTAATAAATCTTATTTATACCAGTATCTACAGCCATTGTTCTGGATTCGTTAGTATATTCGTTCATCCAATCCCACTGTACATTTGTTGTAACCAATCTCCTCTTCGTTATGCTAGCCTTTGTTTTGCGCAATTTAGACCACTACTTTTGTACAATTTAGACCACTCCTTTTGCGTAACGTCATTTGGTGTGTCATCGCTTTCATTGTAATTGCGTCCGTAATTGATGTATGTGTCGTATTTTGCGAAGCGTTGGCTATTTTTAAAGGCATGTCGGTTATGTCTTTGTTCCAGTCCAATTTAATTTCTTTTTGAATTATTTTCTGCACGTTTAAGCAGGGCTTCAGCTTATTAATTGCAATAGCATCAAAAGCCAGAAGCATTTTCTCTGTTTTTGCCTTGTAGAGAACTGAAAAATTGTTACTACTAACAGCATGACCTGTGAGTAGTACATGTTCGCAAATTGCTGATTTTTGTGCAGGAGCTGCACCCCTCTTTAATAGTTTTTGAGGGAGATGCTGATTTATTCTAGTTTCGAGCCTCTTTTTTGATCTGCCGATGTACTGAGCGTTGCAGGTACATTGAAATTTGTATACAGACAAAGGTGTTGACGTCACAGAGAGGCTATCTTTTTCATTCGTGCGCATCAGTAGATACTGGTAGAAATAAGATTTATTAATAAATGTTATTCCATGGAGTACGTTGTTTTGTTCTTACATTTAAAAAAATGGTGTAATTAAAAACTATCAATATATATATATATATATATATATATATATATATATATATATATATATATAAGAACAAAACAACGTACTCCATGGAATAACATTTATTAATAAATCTTATTTCTACCAGTATCTACAGCCATTGTTCTGGATTCGTTAGTATATTTGTTCATCCAATCCCACTGTACATGTGTTGTAACCAATCTCCTCTTCGTTATGCTGGCCTTTGCTTTGCGCAATTTAGACCACTGCTTTTGCGCAATTTAGACCACTCCTTTTGCGTAACGTCATTTGGTGTGTCATCGCTTTCATTGTAATTGCGTCCGTAATTAATGTATGTGTCGTATCTTGTGAAGCGTTGGCTATTTTTAAAGGCATGTCGGTTATGTCTTTGTTCCAGTCCAATTAAATTTTATTATATATATATATATATATATATATATATATATATATATATATATATATATATAGCACGCATGGTAATCTTATGAATAATCAGATACGGCCATGAGAATATTCAGTAAGTATAGACGAAGTGTAAACCTTTCCAATTTTTTACGGCATCATGAGTTTGACTCTGAAAAGTTGGCCTTATACAAAAATGCATGCTATATGTTTGAAGGCAGACAGAGAAGGCTCGACGGTTCTGATGAATCAGTAGCCTTTTCATTATAGAGTGTGCGTGCAACTAGATAATAAAGAAGTGATCGCTAAATTAAATAAATACACTACTGATTAGTGGTATGGATCAGTAAGACAATTCACTAATAGTACGATTAATGATGGTGATTTGGATTAAACACTTGGCAACATACTCCGATAAAAAGCGCAGTGTTTGCACAAAGCATGTATGGTATACTAGATGTGCATTAATCAGGTAACCCTTCGAGAACTATCGTTAATGACTCGCGCTCCGCAACACTCGAAATGTCCAAGTTGGCATGTCAGCGAATAAAGAAACTGTTATACTCCTGAGATCACAAATTGCTAAATTCATAAAATGTGGTTGAAATTTTCTATAAATGTGAATTAAATGAAAGCGATAGGCGAGTAAGCTGAGATGCAGTATCAATGTAAACCAATAAACAAGATTCTAAATCATTGGTATATTTTATGAATTTACAATTTGATCACCCGTTACTTTTAGTAGGAAATGACTTGACGATGAGACATATAGTGAAGGGGACAGACTCATGCATGATTTCTACTAATCTAGTATTAAGAATGGAATATTATAAAAAATTAGTGCTGTTAAAATGTGACAACAATTTGTATTTCAGACATCAAAAGTTAACCTGCATAAAACTGAGAAAAAATCTCTTAGGTACGATGTCCTTAATACTCAACTTGCTTGCACGATTATTAGTTGACATGTTAGGTATTTAACATAAAAGAGAAAATGACCTAATATTATTTTAAAAATTCGCTGATCAAGTGAGTGAAATACAATTTACGATTAAAAGAGTCAGTTGCCATTTCTAAATTTAAACTTAATTATAAATAATAAAAATAGGAAGAAATTTGAATATGAAGGCTACCTAGTCGGGCGCCCATCTAAATCTCATTGTAAATCTAATGTGTAGGTTTAAAATCTGTGTCTAAAAATCTATTTCAGTTAAATTATAAGGAAAATGAATGGGGTAGACTTCGGGAAGTAATCAGTGCTAATATGTGACCTTTAAAATTAATCAAAGCAACGATGATAAATGGCATAAATAAATTAAATCTTAGTTGAAAGTACGATATTTTAGATAGATCAAAGGAGGATCCTAGGTTTCGTAATAATACCAAACTCAAAACTAACCAGAAAAACAAAATTGAGAGTATCACAATATAATATGCGAACAACTTAACAAATTACACTGCCCGAAGCACTAACAACTTCACGACGAAACGCAGACATGTTAGAGATGTATGAACTCGTATGATGGAACTGAAACCATGCACTAAATCAAGGTAAAACGATAGAGAAATAGGAAACAATTTAGGTTTGAGCATGTAATTGGATCAGGTCATGCACGTCATACTTTAGGTGCGAGACATAAAATTAACTGGAATGACTTTCGACGCACATTAATATTTGACCGTAATAGATTGAGAGGATTTACTCTAAGGTAAGTTATTGAATTAGACGGCGGTATAATAATTACTAGGCTCCATTTGAAACACAGTAATAGATAGTGGTTGGTGGCAAAGTTTGCAAAATACAAATCTGTATATGTACTGCAGTAGAAGTGAACGAACGTTCAATTAAGATTAGTTTACAGGGATGGGAGGAAAAATAAAAATAACGATCTTTTAACTAATTATAGCATTATCTCATGATTCAAAACCTTATAAAATAACATCTAAAAGTATCTAAAAACTAAATTCCCATATAGAGTGTAACACTTATCAATAGTCATGCACGTGAAATATCTATTATTCTTTAAAATATTTGAATGATCTTAGTTTGCATGGGTAATTTTCTTAATTTTGTTGATTTACGAGCTTACTACTGAAATTGGGGCCCGGAAAATGGCCTCGAAATATTCAAAATAGAATATGGAAAGTGGATGAAAAAACCTTATTTCTCACAGCAACAACTAGGTAATAAACAAATTCCCCATCGTGCGAAACATTTATTTAAAAAAATGGTAGGCTAATGTCGTAATTGTGTGTTAAATAAAAATGTATATATCTGAGTTTGAAACTTGTTATTTCGGAAAGAAACTCATGCAATTGCGAGAGAAAGAGAATGAAGGAGGGAATGATGAAGTGATAGATAGAGAGCGACGGAGAATAACCGACGAAATAATTAAACTGACCACCTTAAATTTTTGACCGGCAGACTGCTTTCATTAATCACTTCCTACATTAACCTACATCGTTGCTAAGTGATGAAATATGTGTCCGCATGTCAACTGTTATAAAATACAAATTACACTATTTTATTGCATGGAATTTCGTACGTATGTAGAACATTTGTATTAGAAGTATAAACCATTAAAAAATAAAGCTATGGACAGGTGCGCTTAATATCATAAGTAGCTGATATATGGAGTAAAAATCAGTATTATCGTTAATGAAACGCACTGCAGAATAAAAATATCATTGCAGAAATATGCTCTTACATTAATATCCAGAACAAATTACAACAATAAAATGGAAAGCGTATAGGTACCCGGCATTAGAATCAATATATCTCAAAATTGCTACATTCAATGTAGATTAGATGCTAAATTATATACAGTAACTACGACCTCGCCTCCACCAAAACAATCAACGACTTCGTATTGGTACGGCAGTTGAGTGAGGTAAGGTGTAGCCATAAAAACAAAATCTGTTCTTTTTCAAAATGATAAAAAAATTGCGTTTTCAGTGTAAATTCAGATAAGAAAAAACGGTACAAGTCGTCGGTTTCGATTAATAATTTGTTTTGGCAATTTTAGTTCATCATCAGAGCACGACGGAAGACTGAGTAACGCGGGTTATGCAAAAATGAGATAAAGTTAAGAAAAGCAGTGATAATATGAAGAAAGTTGTATTTAGCTGGAATTTTTTGGCTTTCGTCTGAATTATAAATGCAATTGTATTTAGCAAACAATAGGAGCGCGTTTATTCATAACATCCGTTTATGGGTATGTCTTGGACTTGATAACGCAAATATCCAAATTTTTACCGGGAAGAACATAGCAAATCGTAATTCACGTATACGTATTAACGCATTCTACTGTTTAAATTAAATATATTTTTAATAATTATAATTGAAATAAATATAACTTAAATACTTTTATTGTACGAATTACTAAGGCTTGCGTTACGTTGCTTTTTCTCTGTGGTAAATGATGTGTGACAAATTATGTTGATATTTTATTGGTTATCCTCATCAATAGCTCGTCTTCAGCACGTGTATCGTCCAATTTCCCAAAAAATCTGTGTTCAATTAGAAAAAGTCAGCTAGAATTTGTCTACAAAGTTTACTAAGTTTATACTTTTTTGAATAAATATTTCTATAGAGACCCACAAAACGTGATGATAATTTGTTTTAAAGGTTCATCGTTTTTTTCTTGTTTTTGAAAAAATAACATAAAAGGCTATTGACAATTTATCGCGCGAGCAAAAATAATTAGTTTTACAAACGCAATATCGTTTTAGCTTTATCAATCTTGATTAATAGCAAATTCAGTTACATGGTCACAAAAGGAGATGCGAAATTGATTCCAATATAGGAATTCAGAACATTTTTGTTTTCTGGGTGAAACTGTTTCTTGTTTTTTTCCATTTTTATTGAAAAAAACTTTGAGAGAAGCCAAAAATCTGTATTTAAAATCTTCTAACAATGCAATTGCGAATGAGTCATGGTATTAAGTGTTCCATTGTAAATATTTTTTCTATTTTTAATTACAAATTACTAAAAGAATTAAGACGCGATAAATTTTAGTGCATAGATTTTTGCATCCAAGGATAATTCGGCTGGTGGGCATATAATGTCTTACAAAATTCCGCAAATGTTCAAATGTGTCGTAGTTGGTCTTTTGCATCGACTCGACTGCAATTTAGGTGGTTGAATTTTCTAAATTACATTCCTGCACCTCTGTGTCAATTTCAGACTCAATTTTAAGCATTTACAAAATGCCAATCACCATTTTTAGGCTTTAATCAGGGAAAATTCAAATTGTTCCTGTTTTATTTAAATTAATTTGCGGCAGACCAAATCTCTTAATTTTGGGTTGTTTTTCCACTTTTTTCAACTTTTAACATCTTATACCATGTGCTAATTTAATAGTTATTATTTCAATATATATATATGGTCTAGAAGTTCAGTTTAGCTGCAGTGAAAAGTTTCACGCAAGGCCAGTCTCTTCATTCGTTTTTATAAGAATCGGAGACATCCTTTCGCGCAGAATATCTCAAAGGTTGCGCTCCCTATGCTTCTTCGTTTTAAATTTCAATTTTTGCACCCTAAAATTCTTGTTGAACAACTCTATTTAACTACGGATGCTTTTTCAGTCTACTTTATGTAATATTTTTGACAGTATTTAATTTTCCACTGGCAAGGGCAGTAACCATTGCCAGTGACTCACGGACTTCTAATATATCATTCCGAATTAGAATCCTTATGGCCTCTGTATCAAAAACATGATGATATGTACTTGTGGAAGCAAGGAAAATTCAAGATTTCAATTTTTGTCTGATTAAATCGAGAACAATTGCCTATGACATAAAAGTGAAATCGCGAGAGAGTTTTTTTAAGTATCTCTTTGAAAGACGAAAATGA
>JAQBSW010007578.1:0-39971 GCA_029291075.1 Eudiplozoon nipponicum | reverse complement strand
ATAACGAAGAAGAAACTTGGACATAGTAACTGCATTACACTCAATATTTTCTTAATGGTTTCTTCTATGTGAAATCTGGTCTAAACATAGTTTAATTTTGAAAGTAATGCATGTACGCCAATTCAACAATAGCATGTATCAAATAAATGTGGCATAAATTGAGAGGTAACTTATTTTAGATATTTATGTGTTTAAATATTTCAATTTTTCTAAACTATTACTAGGTGCGCAACACACCTAATAAACAATTGCTTATATATTATTTCTCCGCCACAAACAGTATCTAGCTGTTATATATTTAATTGAATGATTTAATGATTATCTCGAAATGTGATAAATGATATCGATAAATGCCAAAGTTTATTGATTTGCTGGAATAACAGGTGTTCATAAATAGTTCTAATTCTCAATTTTGGGGAACTTTAGCGTAAATTAAAATCCATTGTCTTGGTAACATGTACATTTACGATACCATAATGTTCGTATCGGTTACTGACACAACAGACAGTGTTGGGAATCTTTACAGACTCGGTTTATTTGTATTTTATATAGTGGAAGACTTTATATGAAATCAGCTTCACTATTGCAGGTTTACACATTAGTATAATTGATTTTACCGTCCTATTTTTACACATTCCGTAGAGAAATATGTAGTGGGTAAAGGACAGAAAACCGGCTCCGACTGATTAGTCGTCAGTAACCGCGAAACGAATACTTACGCGAGATTAGCGTGTTTTTTAAGCACTTGCAGAGGTTGTTAATTAATCGGATGTTGGTCTTTAAGCCTGTGCCTTACCATTTGCTAACTAATTTTACTTGGTAAATGTAAAAATACAAAATCGATTCCTAAGAGATGTAAGATGCAAATATTGATTTCCAGGCAAAACAGCTTAACAAAATTTCCGAGTTTGAGCTTCAGCTCGCCGGAAATATCTTCTGACTAGGCGATACGTAAGGCAATACATAAAGGCATCTAATAATTTCTTTACTTGTAAATGAACAAATGTCACAAATGCGATTTGGATGGGTAAAATTGCCTTAGAAAGAGCCAGCTTCACTTGCACCAATGTACCATTACCTATAAAAGTACCATACTACATAAATGCATAACTCAGTTTAAGCTAAGCATTGCATAATGTAGCAAATGCAATTCATCCTATAGACCGGTTTTGTTACTTTCAGTTTACTATTCAGCTACTTTCCAGAAAATTGTTGTTGTCAGTACACGAATCGGAACACACTTGGTGCGGAGTCACTGAATCTGTCCACTGCGCAACCCTACCGCAAACTTGATAGTCTTGCTTAGCCAGTCTTCCAGGTGGAGAGCGTGATATGTATTTAGACCGAAAGTTTCAACTAGCCACTTCTAATCTGTCATTATGCAGCAGACATTATCTTAAGAGTTTGCAAATGTTATTGAATTGAAGAACTATAATATTAAAGTACAACAATAACTTTTTAAATCAAATTTGCGAACTCTAAATAAATACCAGTGGCAGAATACATATATTTGTCATTGTAATCTATGGTTTTTAAAATTTAGCGAAGGAAAATCAACTCGTAGACCGGTTTCGTCCTTATTCAGGGCAATATAAGTTTTATCAGAAACTTTGCCGCGAGCGGTGTTCGAACAGGGGCACATTTGCTGTGGAGTCTGTGATTTTATTCACTATGCTACCCTGCCGTACATCACACACAATTTCTAATTACATTCTAACCTGTTTCTCGCTGGCCCGTCTTCCAGGTGGAGCTCATATTTTATCACTTTAGACCTAAATATTCAATTAGCCACCCAGAAACTGTCATTATAGATCAGCCTTTACTTTAACTGGGGCAGTTCTTAACAGATTTTCCACAAATTTAAAAATAGAGAAAGATATATATTTGAGCTGTAACAACTCTGAAAAACATTTGGATTAATAACAAATAATGGCAACACTTTTATAACACAATGGCGTTTTATTTATCTGCGCTCGTAAGTGGCATGCCAATTTGCGAATTAAATATCAATCCATGTTCAATTATAATATCGGTATGTATTAACGCCTGTTATTCAGGAGTTATAAAATTTCACTATTCCTTATGTTCAAATATAGTCCCAAATAAATTGTATCAACAAACATGAGTCACAAATTCAAAAAGTGTCAAGATCTGTCGTACAATAGACGCGAAGTCAACAACGAAAAAGAAGACAAAGTGAGTTAATCATTATCAAAAATCACTTACTAATATAAATCTTGGCTTTCGGTGCTAATATGACTATAAGGTTGGTTATGAAAATTAAAGATGCTAGCTTGTTATAAACATTAATAGCGTTATGTTGTTATATTCTGTCAGTATGAAGTAAGCATTCCATAGGGTGGCAAAGGCAATCCAACTAGTAGACCTGTTTCGTCCATATTCGGAACGCAAGGTGTAATACACAAATTTGTTGTGGACGTGAAACGAATATGGACCCATTCTTCGCCGAGTCTGTGGCTTTTTCTAAAGCGCCACTCTGCCGCACACTGTACAAAATTTTAATTTCATACTAAATTATGTTTCTTGGTAAGCTTTTCCTTTAGGTGGTATGCGTTTATACCTAAAGTACCAAGTAACTGCGTCCAATTTGTCATTATAGAACAGACATCACTCAACCTGGAGAAGTGGTATTGAAGTTAACATTAATGTAATTAAATCAACATTGGTCCCGCGGGCGATGATAAAAATTATTTTAAATAAAAGTCGCGATCTTAACATGAACACCTGGCCCATAATGTACATACATTTTTCAGTATAAACTACAGATTTTATACTGTAGAAAAGGAAATTTATTAAGTATACCGGTTTCGTCTTCATTGAGAACTAATCACGTACTGTCCAGAATTTGCCGCGGACAGGAATCGAACTTGGGAACGTCTGCTTCAAAATATGTTTCTCTAACAACTAGGCCATCCTGATACAGACTACACATAAATTTAATTGTATATAAACTTGTTTTTTTGTTTTACTTTACCATAACAATACCCGCGCTATAAGGAATTGTTTAATTGCACAGATATTAATTTTTGTATCGACTTGAAGGAAATTATATTCAAGAAACATAAGCCAGTGTAAAGATAAAAATTGTGTGGTAGTGTCACGCAACGTATCGAATATCAGATTCCAAAAGGAGTGTGTCCTAATTCGAGCCCCGTCTGTGAATAAGTTATGGACAGCTCTATAAGAGAACAAAATAAGGACGACAACGGTCAAATGTATGAATTGCCTTTGCTTCGTTAAACAATGCATAATTGAAACAGACAAAGCAAAATATAAAGGGATGTTTGTTCATATCAAGATCCTAACCTATATTTAAAGAAATGTAAACACCACCCGCGTAATCAATGATCGTTTAATTGCACAAATTAATCATAGTTTTTATAAAACAAGAATTCAGAATGCTAATAGTAAAAATTCAAAATTGTAAGGTGATAAATGAATTCAGTTATGACGTTCTGGTTCTTTTTGTAGTTTGACATTATATACGTGAAACGAAACTAAAAAAAGGAACTGTAGTAAACAATATTAATTCACTGCTTTTCCCATTGGAAAGATGCTATGGTAGTTAAAATTGGTCGATAAAAGTGTTACATCAAGATTAAGCGATTTTTCTACAATAAAGAATCGCCAAAGCGTATGTTTAACTAATATTATTACGAATTTATATAAACTCAAAAATTAAATAAACCGTATAAATGAATTTAAAATTGTAATCGTTATATTAGCGAAAATATAGCATAATTAAATTAAAGGTGAACGCTTTTCGAATGCGATAAGAGATTTCTTGATGAATTAGCTTAACTATGGGTTATTCGAGATTTTGTGGGCCGCCAATTTCTCATGGAAATTAGAATCATATTCAAGTTCTTTTTCCGCATTTTCGTATTTGTATGACCAAAAACCAAATTTTCCTTTTTGAGCATCTCTACATTGGTACGGCTTCTGTTGATGAATTGTTTTTCCAATAAAGGCTTCATTCATACGGTGTCCTTCTTCTGTTGTTTGAGAAACACCTTTAAATATATTAAAATATTGAAGTAATGGAAGAAAAAATTTCTTCACTTAATTAATAACAAATTCATATTATACACCTGAAACGTTGACATTTTTATCCAATTAATCACAAGGTTAGCTATATATGCATACCTGTGCAGTACTAATATACACGGGATTGTGTATTAACTTAATTTTTTACAGTTTTGAGATCCAGTGGTAGTAAAGTATTAAATAATTAATAACATAATTATCAATAGTGCCTTTTTCATGTGCAAAAAAGAAAAAGAAATTTTATCAGATACAAGAACCGTTCATTTCTCATATACTTCCTAGGTATCTAAAAGTGAACATCTGTTTGTATATCAATTAAAAGGCCAAACAAGTAGAAAAAATTGAACCTGGACAGAGTAAGAGGTAAGAGAACAAGCAATCAATTGCTTACATCACCTCCAGTTAAAGTTAAATGCCTAAACATACTGTTTCTTCATGCATAAACTAATTAAGGCATAAATGTGCATAAATATTTTTATAGCTCGCAATCCAAAAGAATTTTTCAAACAATAAATGAACTAGTGACGTTAAAATGTAGAGCGCAAAGAACGTTATTGTGGAAAGAACATTATTATCAGTATATTAAGTAATTAAGGTTCCCAGGATATTTGGTACACAATTTACGGATCAATCGAAGAAATCTTACCAGGTTGGCCTATTCCAAAATTGATCAGTTAAAGAAAGGTGAAGCATTGTTACGTGCAAGAATTGGGTGTGTATTTTGCGTATTTGATGAAGTCTATTTGCAAGAATGAGATTTCTGATGTTTTTGGCAGCTATTATGACGAACGAAAAAACAATAATATTGAAGAAATTAGAAAATGATATACAACCTGGAATTTTGTGTAATTTAATAACGACCGATATTGATAAACGCGTGCTTAACTTATCAAAAAATACCAATCAATCAGGTAACAATGGAATCACTATCCATAGGCCGAAATAATAGAATTCATCCATCAAATAAACTTGATATAGATTTTTAGGCAGGATTTGAATTGCTATTTGAACAAAGAGCCGGCTTAGAATGTACAAGTATTGATTATAAAAATTTGGTCAAGGCTACTTTAGTTAACTGGGCTTCACATTTGAAATCGTTCAAATGTGCAGAAAAACATGCATTAACAAAGCAACAATTAAATGCTCTTGAAGTTATCAGCAGAATTACAGGCATTAAAATACTACGCGCTGATACAGGCTAGAGCGTCGTAACAATGGACAAATCCGATTACCAACGAAAGATGGAAGACGTGTTGAATGACAATACAAAATTCATGCGTCTAGAGGATAAATCAGATGATATAGAGAAATTTGAGGGCAAAGTAATAAGTGAAATTAAGATATTGACAGATGCCGGTTTAATTCATGAGGCCATTGCACTAAAACTCAAGCCACACCAACTATGTACAGATTACCAAAAACACAAAAATATTTTTCCTATGAAACCGATATTATCAAAATTCGATTCTCCGTTTCATGCATTGCCTAATGGTTAGTTCGTATACTGGTACCATTGCGCAAACTATTAGGTAATTATTAAAGATGTAAATATTAAAAAGAAATTATGTTGTCTTTTGATTTTAAGTCTTTGTTTACAAATATTCAAATTGACCAAACCATTGACATTATAGTCCAAGCGGTAAAACAAGACATTACCATTTCTGCTGCCATATCACACTCTACGCAATCTTATCTTATTATACACGAAAGACGTAAAGTTTATTTTTAATTGAAGCATCTATAAACTAACTAATGGTGTAGCAGTGAGGAGCTCCTTATTTTAAACGTTTTTAGGCCAGCTAGAGTACACAGCATTAAGAAATTAAATAAGTAAATGTGCTCAATACATACGGCATGCGGGTGATATTTTCCCTGTCCTTAATAACAGGTCGCAATCACGAATATTGCATCTATGTTTCAACAATGCACATAAGAATACCAGTTTTAAGCCAGAGCACGTGAAAGATGATTTTCTGCCTTTCTTATATGTAATACTAAAGAAAGATTCTAATGATAAATTAAAAAGAACAAATTATCATAAAATAACCTAGTCTGCGCAATATTTGCATTACAGCAATTTTGTGCCGTTTCAATATAAATTATCAACAGTTCGTGGCTGTTTTTCCAGAAACGATTTGACAGGTTGGTTAGTCCAGATTCAGTTGACGAATTTACTAAAGCAATAAGCGATTTAATTTCTAATAGCTATCCTAGACAATTAATTGAATCAATTATTAAAACGAGAAACAGAAACAGACGTATTTCAGACCAGAAAAGAAAGTGGTCTACCTGAACATCCCATTTAAGGGAAATGAAGTTTCCCGAAAAACACAAAAGAAAGCTGAATCGGCATTAACACACACATTTAATGCAGCTAAACTACTGGTTTTATTTAAGTTAACACACTTGCCTTTACCAACAATCAAAAAGAAGCAACCATTTATGTCGACATTAAATATTATTTACCAATACAAATGCACAAGTTGTAACTCAAATTATGTAGGCCAATCGACCAGACGGATAACTATTCGAATGAGAGAACATTGTAACTAAAACGCCTGTTTAAAATCAAATGGTGAATACACGTCTGCTATTGCGCAACACATCATCGAAACATCGCACGTATGTTCTCCAGACGTAGCATTCAAAGTAATTACTAAATTCAAAAACAAAAGGGAGCTAGCCACATACGAAGCCTTATGGATAAACAAATTGCAGCCGGATTTATGTAAGCAGAAGAAGCACGTACAAGCATTGAGCTTGAACTGGAGGTGACGCATGCAATTGATTGGTTGCTCCCTTATTTCGCACTATCTCAACGTTTAAATTATTCTGTTTTGTTTTGTCTTTCAATTTATATATAAAGAGATGTTTATATGTAGATACTTGAGAAGAATATGAGAAAGAAACGGTTCATGTATGTGATAAAATTTACTTTTCTTTTTGCACATGGAATGGGTACTATGAATTTTATTTTTATTATTGTGTATATTTATGAGTTGTAAGTGAAAAAAAGTCATGTTTTGCGAAGAGTGAGAATTGGTGAATACGATGATGAGCAAATATTTATCAATACTAAACGTAGATCAAAGTAAATCTTTCGTTTGTTTTTTCTCAATTCAAAGTAACATCAAAACTTTAGATGCGACGGAAAAAAACAGAAAGAACTGAATCAATGAGATTATTTTATTGAATACTAACAGCCATCTTGCTTCAGTTGCAAAAATATGACATTAACGTGTATGAAATCTGTCTACAAATGTCAATTTTAATTCAAAAGTTTTAAGATTTGAAAATTCCTTTAATATCTTATTAGGTTAATGTGATCTAGAGAAGGAATTATGGTGAAATAATAAGAGTGCATTTCTTCAATTTTGTAAGTGACCCAATTTGATTTTAAAACCAAATCTCGCTCACGCATGTCGAACAATTCATAGTAACGCGTTGCAAAATCGCAGGTCCAGTAAATACAATTGTAACCCCAATTGCATGCCACGGTTACGAAATGGTTGCTTAAACAGCGAAATTACTATAACCTTCTCCGCTAGGGCAGTCGTAAATAGGATGCTCCGATAGAGAGGCCGAAGTCTAGATGTTCTAGGGTTTCGAGTCTAAATGTGATGAATTCAGTTCTTATGAATCTTTGAACAACCAATTGTGCGGATTGCCAACGTTTGGCAATAACAGGAAATTGTTACGTGTCGAAGCTCAATATGGTACAGGCAACGATTTTCAGTTTAGTAGCTAAAAGGCTTATGGGGTCACTGTCCTGTGGGCGTCCATCTGCTTGTAATATCGACACACATGATAACGGACAAGTCCATGTGTCGGTGTCTATCTAATTTTTCTTAAATTGGAGTAATGCTACTTCATTCAGCATTCTACATTTAAAATCGGCGATACTTCTGAATTTTTGTAGCATAGGAAAGTGTAATTAAGTGATAATAAAGACAGATTTTTAAGCTAAAATAAATAGAACTACCGACATGAACCAACCTGGTGTGCACAGCATTTATATCACGGAGGTTTAGTGCTATTTAAATAGAAAATATTGATTGCATGTGCCGGTTTATCGGGAGTTGACAAGTCGGTCAGTCTACATTCAGATGAGGACAACTATAGTAAAGCAAGATATGACTGTTCTGTTCAATTGATTAGAATGAAACTTTGTAAGAACCCAAAGTGTGTGCGAACAGAAATTATGACAATTAATTTTAAAATTCAATTTAGGCATAAAGCAGAAACGCGTATAAGAGGTTTGAACACGCAAATGTAATACAAATATTTTGCGCATTACGAATAAGTTGGCACATGCTTTAAATCAAGTTTGCGGGCTCGAAGTAAACACCAACCCCATTGTATTTAACCAGTCTACGAACAACATAACAAAACTACCGCCAGCTGCAACGCACTGACGCGTTTCGACCTTCCATGATCATCATCAGAGTACGACGGTAAACTGACTATCGAGGATCAAACTGCATTGAATATATATGGAAATCAAATTTATATATGCAGCTCTCACCTCTAGCAGTCTTGCATACATTGAACTTGACTGGAAATGTCGGCACATGTTTTTTTTATGAGCATTTAACTACAAACATCATTTATGTCGACTTCAATACGCTTTTCAAATGCAATAAATGACACATGTCCTATATTTGTCGATCGCTTTGGACAAACGAAAATTTACTTCTTATCTTGGAAAATAGGAAAAATAACATGAGATTTATAAATAAATATTCCATGACGCGCGTCTGTTGTCTCATTTATTTCTTAGAGCCACCCGTTGCTTTAACTGTTAATTCTAACCAAATAATAATGGTCTTCTCAGCTCCACATAATAAGCAGCTGTTTGAACGTGACTTATCTCACGACTTGATGCTACAACTTTTTTATTCTTCGTTAGTCAGTTGTCTGTTCTACTTTGATGTTGGCTGTAAAAGAAGTTGAGAATTGCGTCAATTTTGCCATATACTTGAATTAGTAAAACATTAATTGAAAGTTTGTCAAAAGCTACCAAACACACTTTGAAATTGCAAGTATGTATTATATGTTGCGAGTAGTTAGTTCAGTAGAGGAAATGCATTCAATTGTTTCGTCTGGACGATGGAGCTTATTCTTTAACCACTATATATTTGGGCTAGGAATGTGAGATAATAGGACAATACAATCTCCTAGACGAATGTGTAAACTTATAGTAGTGAAGTTAACATTCGTCTAGGAGATTTTACCGTCCTATTATCCCACATTCCTCACCCAAATATATAGTGGTTAACGGGCGTAATACCAGCTTCTACTGATGAGTCGCCAGTAAGCACGAAACGAATGTGCATGAGGTACTACTTTCCGTTCATGCTGCCTTTGGTTTATCCTTCTGGTCACAACTGAACTAATTTGTTACTAGTTTCGCAAGACCTAATACATACTTGCATATATATTAGTTCTTCGCAACAAACAGTATTTAACTGTTACACATTGCCATTGACTGGTCAAATAGGTCGAGTGCCATAGAAACATGGCAGACTACATTTGGGCGTGGTAGGAAATTGCAAATTGTAAGTTAATTATCCTCATTCTTTAACAATTTCATTGTAAAAAGTTTCAGGAAGTTATAAAGTTTACATAATTTGATGTAGGCATTGCGCTTAATTTTTTACGCAAATTAGTATCAATTCATTCTAAGTAATAGGCACTTATTTCTCTAAAAATCAGTTCATAAAACACAACCTAATTAAATCTAAATACCATGAAGGAAATCGCGCGTAAACTCAAAATAGCATTTACTAAATAAAAACAAAATTAGCACACGAACATATCTGAGCTCATTTATAATCAATTACGTCAGCACTTTAGGCACCTACCTTCAGGTACATCATAGCTGTCACGTACAAACCGTCTATCGTCATACAAAAAAATCAGTCGACAATATTTTTCGTGCACATAGTCGATGCCAAGACACTTTCGATGGACAGCACACGCAAAACGGCAGTTGTCCAACGAAAAAGCTAAATTGTTGAATCTAAATTAGCACAATAAAAATTAATTAAGTTGCGTGTCATGATTGATGCCTTTAACTTAAATTATCTACAGCAAATAACCCGCCATAGATCATATATTTACTATATTCGCATACCTGTTATAAGAGAATATATATATATATATATGTAGCACGGACATAATTTTTGTTATTTTATTTTATTTTACTTATTGTTTTAATTATTTTATATACGAAACAGTTCATTAATGTTCCTATCGATAAATTAAAAATAGTCTTCATTTTCGGAAATGAAGTCAATGTGCTAGAACAGTCATTTTAATTATTATAATCAAGGTTGCGGTCTTGATATAAACACCTGACCCATTAATTACTTACATATGTCAGTATAAACTAAGAATTGTATAGTGTAGAAAAGGCAATTCAAGTCATTTTAATTGTTTTTTTAAATTTTTTAACATTTTGTAATTGGAAACTAGTTTAGCCTGCTGCGGACTGGTCGAGGTTGCGCGTGTTTTATCATGTTTAAAATACTTACATTCCCGGAATTTAGTACTGCATTATGAACCATGAATAATGAAATCTGTGTTCAATATTTTATTTATCAAATTTTATGAGCTACAAGAGTAGAGCCATATATATATATATATATATATATATATATATATATATATATATATATATATATATATATATATATATATATATATATATATATATATATATATATATATATATATATATGTATGATATTTCTACTAGGAAGAATAAACACATTAATAAAAAGTGGATAATGGCCATTTATTTCGAGAATAATAAACATCGCTCTACAATCCTTCACTTATATACATTCTGGGTTTTCATTTGATTATGTGAGTGGCAACAAATCTAACTCGGTTTTACTTCTATTTCTTGTTTTGACTGATTGGTAAGTGTGTATGCGTTTGAGTTTGTGTGTGTTCCTGTTTGCATGTAAAGGTCATTCTCGCTGTATTGCAAATTGATGTCTGAGATCTGGTCATTATTGTATTGATGGCTTGAGTATTAACCATCTGTTCGAATTGTTCGCTGTTACGTGTACGAGTGCTATATTTCCGGGTGTAGTCATAAGTTTCACCTTTTTGCGCAAATTTGTGTTTTTCACTTGGTAACAGCACAAGTGCGGATTGCAGTGTTGAACGATCATATCGTTTGTAAATTTCTGTCACCGTATGCGCCTCTGTTCTTTCAAATTCAGTTTGTTGCCAATCAAATTGAATGTTAGTTGATTCTAGTCGAGGGCCCGTTCGATCTTGCTTGGATACTAGTAAATCATTTTTGAATTTTGTTATTCGTGCTTAGTCGATTAGAATATCATGTTGATAAAACTTTTGAATATTTAGGCCAAGTGCATGTTGTTTTATATAAAGGGCTACATAAATAAATAATAATTTTTCTGATTTTGCTTTATGTAGAATTGAGCAATTGGTCGAATTGACTGGGTGCCCCGGTGACAATATATGATCGGAAATAGCTGATTTTCCAGACGGTGCCAAGCCTTTGTTAATCAATTTCTGTGGCAAATGTTGTTGATTCTGTTTATCAATTGCTTCTTCATGGGACAATTGATAGCACTCATAGGTCAGTAAAATCTTGAATTTTCATCATTTTCAGGTGATGTAATTTTTGGCCTCAATTGATGGATTCTCACTTGTCTTTAAGCCTTCAATTAGCTGATTGTCTGAAAATGACGTTGGAACAAGATTTTCCATTGTTCTTCTTCCAAATTTTCGAGCCCGAATTTCCAGGCTCATCTTCAGGGTTGACACAATACGCACAGGAATAAAACACAACTTGTGGCAAATTTGGTATCCTCATTCAAGACAGATATATTTATATTTATTTTAATTCCAAATGTATTTTTAATTGTCTTCCTAATATACCACATTTGCCACAAGTTGTGTCTTATTCCTATGCGTATTGTGTCAACCCTCAAGATGAGCCTGGAAATTCTGGCTCGAAAATTAGGAAGAAGAACAATGGAAAATCTTGTTCCAACGTCATTTTCATAAAATCAGCTAATTGAAGGCTTTAAGAAGAAAGGACAAGTGAGAACCCATCAATTGAGGCCAAAAATTACATCACCTGATAATGATGAAAATTCAAGATTTAACCGACCTATGAGTGCTATCAATTGTCCCGCACAAGAAAAATGCGGTCAAATCCACAACAAGAAGGACAGCACTGCGCAACCGAACTCATCTTTTAAAATGCTTCTTCGTACGTCCGATACATGTGCTACCGCACATATATGAGATTTTGTAGACTATGAATGATTTGGAGAGAATTGACAATTGATCTTCGGCATCCAACCTCATGGTTCTCTGTGTAATAAATGTGATATTAACTTTAACACTGGGAAAATTCTCCTTAGTTTTTCTATTCAGCCGCCTTGCAATTATTGAGGTTGGCACGTCGCCACTAAATGGTAAGTTTAGGAAAACCTGCTTGACGGTATCCTCTCTAGTACGAATCTGCCGTGGTCTGATGTTAACATCAATGAAACGCTCTGGGTAGTTGTTCATTAGCAAAATTTTCCTGAGGTAACCCAGTTCTTCCTCAACCTTGTGTTCAGAGCAGATCTTCCTGATTCTGTTTGCTAGGTTGTTTACTAAGTTTCTTTTGTGGAATTTTGGCACACTACTGTTGTAGTGAATGTATTGTCCGGTGAAAGTGGATTTTCTATATATGGCCAGTGTCAAATCTCCTTTTTTTCTCTAGTGAGTTTGATGTCAAGGAAGGAAAAACAGTCGTATTCCTCTACCACGAGAGTGAAATTGATGTCTGGGTCGGCTCCATTTGCATGCTTGAGGATTTCGGAAGTGTCTGCTGCTTCTGAGATGAACAACAATATATCATCTACATACCTTTTGTAGAGTGCGCACTGGTCAATTATACATATTAAGCTCGTTTTAACAAAATGATACATGTAAACATCTGCCAAGAGAGGGTGCAATACAGCTTCCCATAGCTACACCATTGATCTGGCGGTAGTATATTCCTAAAATGTAAATTGCGCGTGTTTTGTACATGCTAATATGAGGTCTTTTTTGTCATTGGTGTCTATAGGGAAATCATAAAATTCATTTTTAATAAGGTCATACAAGATGTCAGTTATCTTATCCAGTGGTATGTTTGTAAATAAGGATGAGACTTCAAGTGAGACTATTTTATTCTTTAGAATGTTCTTCCCCTTCAGTTTATCTGCTAGCTCGAAGGAGTCCTTGATAGTGCTTGCGTTTATGATGTTTTGTATTTGTTGAAGTATTTTGCAGAGAAACTTGGCTGGTTTATGTTGTGGAGCGTTGATCATTAACATAATAGGCCGCATCGAGGGAGCTCCTGAGGCTGTCACGGCTTTATGAGATTTTGGTTTGCCGTACAATATTGCAGTGTTTGGTCCGACAGGTTTTGCCTTTTGGATGTCTTCTATGAGTTTTGATCTAATATCGGAATCAACCATCGATCATAAAACGTTTTTTTCCATCATTTTCAGAATTGCATTAATTCTTGATTCGATATTTGTTGAATCATCTTTCTGTTTGATGTTTTATTTGAATTTAGATTGATAATTTATAATGTCGTTCATGGACTTTCTATACTCGTCTGCTTTAATAATAACAATTCCTGATCCTTTGTCGGGTGTGGCAAGTCGTATAGATTTATCTGATTGTAGTTTTCGGATTTCGTCTATGTGCTATTTTGTGATTATTTGGCTGCCTTTGAATTCCTTCTCGTATTGACCTAGTGCACTAACTATCTCAGCTTTCGGTCCTTGTCCATTGAATTTATGTGGGGCGGCGTCTTTTGTTAAGTCATTGTAGAAATTTTCCGTTCCAGCCTGAAATCAATAATGTCGCGTTCACTTAGGTTTCTCTTGACTATGCAGAATTTTGCTCCTAAGGAGAGTAATTCTTTCTAGTGGTTCGACAAGAAAACTTTTGAATAATTGTGAATATATGCGTCTGGGTATGTAGGAAATTTCGATTGGGTAGGAAAGTTGTCCAGGTCCCTTGTGAGGTCCTTAGTTTCTTTGTCATCTGTTATTTTAAACAACGTTTCTATCTTCGTTGTAAAAGCAGTGTATTCGCTGTCGTTTAGTTTTGCAATTTGACAGCCCAGAGATTGAATGATTCTCTCAGCATCTTGCAGTTTTGATTGGTTATCCTCGATGGCATTAAGCAATAAGCGGCTTATATGTTTATTCGTCGGTTTTTGGGTGTTTCTCCTGTTTTACCTTTTTGCACAAATTTGTGTTTTCAACTGCAGTGTTGTATGTAAATTTATGTCACCGTATGAGCATCTGTTCTTTCCTATTCAGTTTGTTGCCGATCCGATTGAAAGTTAGTTGATTCCAGTCGAGGGCGTGTTCGGTCTGGCCTGGGCACTAGTAAATTATTGTTGAGTTTTGTTTTTTGTGGCCAGTCGATTAGAATATCATGCTGATGAAACTTTTGAATATTTAGGCCAGGTGCTTGTTGTTTTATATAAATAATAATTTTTCTGATTTTGCTTTATGTAGAATTAAGAAATTGGTCGAATTGACTGTTGTTGTTAATTTTTTATTAATGTTTTTTCTTCCTAATTAGGAATATATATATATATATATATATATATATATATATATAACTATTGGCGTATAAATAAATTTTCTCAGGTTGTTTTATCTATGGTAACTGCTCTGCTTTTGGTACTGCAATACAGATGCAGTATTACATGGTTTCCAAAACGTATATGCCTACAAAAAATGTATCTAAATTTTCATATAAAAACTGTAACAGCTTTGCAGTACGAGCTGTTATCAACTTAAGTGAAACTTGCTCCTGTGCGACTATTAAAGTCGATGATTCAAACGAAAGGAACTTTCCTCTCTCACTCTCGCCTCTTGCTTCTACAGATAAACATATTAATATAATTCTATAAATTAATACAAATTGTAAATTTGAACGGAAGTGTGTTTGGAATATGTAATTGTCCAATCGTGTGTGCGCATTAATTCAAAATCATTAATATTGCCAGTTTTGCTAATTGTGGACAATAAATAAGACGAATTGCTTTAGTAAATAAAGAGTTTGACGACCTTTTTACTAGGTTTGTAATTGACACTTCACACTTCCTTGTGTAAACGAACGCAGACTATCAACACTCAATATTTATTCTTCATATTTGAGCGAACTTTTACGCAATACCTTCATTTTCTCTACAGCATTCATTTCTTCAGTTGGTTTTAATTTGGCGAGAACTTAAAACGATTTATCTTACTAACTTCTGCTCCCCTTCTCTCTCTCTCCTTTAACATGATGAAGCATCAACAAGCGTAGGCTTTGAGCGCATGGATCAAAACTTTCACTCATTAAGTGTTTATTCCATTATTGAAAAAATCAATTTTGAGCCCGCATTGAAGGATTGAACGCATCTGCGCCTTGAAAAAATGACGACCTGTTAAATTAGACCCGTGCGTTATTATATTAACTGTTGAAAATATGTTTTGATACTTTTCGCAATTAGGAGCACTATTCAACAAGAAGGCCAATATGTATAATATTAAGATATATAATAGTATGCATTTTACATTTGTAAATTAATAAAACGTATTTCTATCGACATCTAATGCGCGAAACATCTACAAACAATTTATGTCAAGTCTGCATTGTCACGGATTTTGGTGGATTCTTAAATTTTGTTGCACATTTGTGTTTTATATGACAGCCATTATGACCAAATTATACTTAATAATGTCGTTGATTTTATCAGAAATTATTATCAATTGAGCCATTTGTGAACACATAAAGGGTTGAAACAGTGGATTAATATTGATTTGTGGCGTGCTGCGCAGTGCTCTTTAATTGGAATCTCTCAGATTTGGAAATCAGTGCATTAGAATAATGTAATGCCATTACGTCATCACATTCGTTGTTAACAACATGTTGAGGGCAATTGTTGGCCTTTATCTTGTCCGTCAACTACCACACAGTAACAAATAACAGAAAAATTGAATAAACAATGTAATTATTATCTGTAAGCAGGGAACGAGCATTAGATATTAAATTCTGAAGTGCGACACGTACCGTCCATACACCTTATCCTCTGTGCCTGTGTTAGGGTACCACTCGAAGCATTCCTTTACTGATGACTCTATATATGGTGCTAGTTTTACCTTGCACAAAAGGAAAGCAATAAATTTGGTAATTAATATTAATTTTAGAAACATTAGTCAAAAATACAAGTAGCACTTAAAATTAACTTCACAATATAAAAACGCATATGACACTTTAATACACATGTGCTATTCAAGTAAATATAGAAATTAATTTTATCGTCCTTACTTTTACATATAATGTTGCTGATGTTACGTCTATCACTACTGCTAAAATGATTGCGTTTACTTCTACTACTATTCTTTCTATCATTGGCGATTCTGCAAAAATGGCTGTTAATATCACTGATAACGCTAACACTAGTACTTGATCTACGGCTTCTTCTACTATTATCATTCCAATTACAGTTACCCTTGCATTATTAATACTACTACTATTAATATTAATACTATTATGATTACCTATATCTCTTCGATTAATACTAATATTAATCTACAATTATCTTTTAATTTTAATTCTGCTAATAAAACTATGGCTTTAACGATTTCTTTTATACGTAATATTACTATTGCGGATACCTTCAGGTCTTCTGATGTTAATAATAAAACAAAAGTAATACACTTTAAATCAAGTTTGCGAGCTTGAAATAAACACCAATCCCATTGTATTTAACCGGTCGTCGAACAACATAGCGACACTAACGTCAGTTGCACGTACTGACGGTTGTTTTGCTATTTTGTTCGACGATTGGTTTAATACAACGGGATTGGCGTTTACTTTGAGCTCGCAAACTTTTATTTAAAGTACTGTTACCACCACCCGCGCAATCTGTGATTGTTTAGCTGTATAACAAATAATATTATGAATAATATGACTGTTACTATTATTGACAGTAATAATTTTGAATTTGCTACTATTACTGCTAAACGTACGGCCGACGCTTTTACAAGGAGAACTCTCTGATGAACGTTTGCAGTTTATATTTTCCAACAGACTGTGTACGTTAAAAAAGGAATCCTAGAATTTAATTTTGACTCAGATGCGCACTAGTTATTTTCGATTTTCAGAATGTCGATTATCCATTACCTCATGGAGAACGATGCACAATATCCAGTTGTAATTAAGATTTATCACTAAGTTTTTTATAAGACCAAATATAAAGGCTCATTAAATATTTATAATGTGCGCATCACTACACAGGCAGGTAACATATCATTGTATATTCAAGTGTATTTGCACTCACGAATATTATTAAATACGCGCTTAATAATGTTAGAGTATTTGTCAAATTATTTCCTCCGTACATATGACTCGTCAAATGCATAAATTTGAGTTCCTTTATGTATTTGCAGATCTCACGCCTATACCCGCAACCTCATATATATATATATATATATATATATATATATATATATATATATATATATATATATATATATATATATATGTATATATATATATATATGTATATATGTATATATATATGTATATATATATGTCTGTATAAACTCAATTTTGCATCCAGTAGTACTGATTCCTTCCTTATTGGGAATTCTTCAAATGCTGTCCAGAATTTGCCGTGGACGAAATAAAAACATGGCCACATTTGCTTTGGAGTTAGTGAAATCAATATATATATATATATATATATATATATATATGATATGTATAATTTAAAAAATTAAATTGTAATGATATCAAAGATGAGCAATTGTAGTATACTACTTTTGCCCTATTAGCAGCGCCGATTCTTTAGATTAACACACTAATCTCCGTCTCGGTGTTCAGGCTTTAATTCACAAATTTTTGCATTTCTGTGCATTTTTATACATTAATTTCGTTGGGCGAATATGAAACATGTAGAAATAGTGCGAGAATGATTAATTGATTTTTGAAGTTAATATTTTGCGGTGTGTCAGCATTCAGGTACTCAATGCCGAGTTTTGCGTACGCGGGAAATAGCTGTACACGAGCAGTAACACAAAGATCCGATTTTTCACAATTTCCAATTTTGTTTTGTCTTTGATCGGGTTGACTTGTTTTTACTTCAACTGGAAATGCGGTTCTATCACATCTTTGTTTACTGGCGACGTTTCGATGCCTACTTTCCAGCACCATCATCAGGCAACACAACACTGATCACAATAGCAGATTTAAGCAAATGTGGTAACCTCGTTTCAAAACCATTCTATTTATATATATTTGACTCAACACTATTTTAATCATAGAATTTGTCTCAGTAACTAAACTCAATATATAACTTTTAATAATTAGCAGACCAATCATTACCTCACCTATACCTCATCTCATCTCGTATGCAGAATATTTTTAGGGGAGAGAGACAGTATCGAACCTTTTGTTATTTGTTATAACTGTATTGCTACTATGTCACGGTAATCAAAATTTAAAAAATGCTAAAACTAAAACCTTGACTATCATATACTGTATTTTATTTAAAGCCGGGAACTCTAATGTATACAATAGTGTGTGAGGTATTGCGGACATAACAACAAATTAGTTCAAATATGGAGCAGCAAGTTACGTAGATGGATGGAGAGTGAATGTTATAGCGACGCTTAGTTAAACGATTAAAGAGAGAAAGATAGAGAGTCTGGACAACTAACGTTTTTCAAAAAACTAATCGTAAGCACAATGCGAAGTTAATCAACTATTGGAAATAATTGCATAAGAATATTTGCTCATATGCAAGTATGTATTAGGTTTTGCGAACCTAGTAACAAATTAGTTCAGTTGTGACCAGAAGGATAAACCAAAGGCAGCATGAACGGAAAGTATAATCTCATGCACATTCGCTTCGTGCTTACTGACGACTCATCAGTAGAGGCCAAATTGACCACGCCCTTTAACCACTATATATTTGGTAGAAGAATGTGGAATAATAGGACGGTACAATCTCCTAAATAATAGGACGGTACAATCTTCTAGAATAATAGGACATTGATATTCTTCTGCCAAATATATAGTGGTTAAGGGCGTAATACTTTCAGCTCCTACTGATGAGTCGCCAGTAAGCACGGAACGAATTTGCGCGAGTTATACTCCGTTCATACTGCCTTTGGTTTATCCTTCTGGTGGCTAATTTAATTTGTTGCAAATTCCTGGAAGCTGTCTTAACTATATTTGCTCATATGACTAAAATAATTCATTATATCTATTTATATATATCTAAATATAATATATATATATATGTATATATATATATATATATATATATATATATATATATATATATATATATATATACGTTTATATTTCTAATAAATTATTATTTTTCTCTTTTCTTACTGTTTTTTATTAACCAATTAATCAATTGTATATTTATTTATTCACACCTTATATAAATATATAAAATACATATAAATATGTATAAAAACATATATATATAAATACAAACAACAGTGTGAGTTAAATGTATCTTATATGTATATATAATTATATATAATTATATATATATATATATATATATTTAGCATCTTAAATAAATATATAATTTTAGTAGTATTAATAAAATGATTAATGTCTGTATATATATATATATATATATATATATATATATATAAGACATTTAACTCACACTGTTACTTATATTTATATATATATTTATATATATATATATATATATATATATATATATATATATGTTTTATACATATTTATATGTATTTATATATTTATATAAGGTGTGAATAAATAAATATACAATTTGATTAATTAGTAAATAAAAAGCAGTAAGAAAATAAGATTTGTAAGAAATATATAAGCATATATATATATATATATATATATATATATATTATATTTAGATATATATGTATATAGATATTATAGATTATTTTTAGTCATATAGTAAAATATTCTTATCACAAATTATTTCCAATAGTTGATTAACTTCGCATTGTGCTTACGATTAGTCTTTTGAAAAACGTTAGTTGTCCAGTCTATCTCTATCTTTCTCTCTTTAATTGTTCACCTAAGCGTCGCTATAACATTCACTATCCATCCATCATCGTAACTTGCTGCTCCATATTTGAACTAATTTTTTGCTATGTGCCCAATACTTCACACACCATTGTATACATTACAGTTCCCGGCTTTAAATAAAATACAGTATATGATAGTCAAGGTTTTAGTTTTAGCATTTTTAAATTTTGATTACCGTGACATAGTAGCAATAAAGTTATAACAAATAACAAAAGGTTCGATACTGTCTCTCTCCCCTAAAATATTCTGCATACGAGATGAGATGATGTATAGGTGAGGTAATGATTGGTCTGCTAATTATAAAAAGTTATATATTGAGTTTAGTTACTGAGACAAATTCTATGATAAAAATAGTGTTGAGTCAAATATATATAAATAGAATGGTTTTGGAACGAGGTTACCACATTTGCTTAAATCTGCTATTGTGATCAGTGTTGTGTTGCCTGATGATGGTGCTGGAAAGTAGGCACCGAAACGTCGCCAGTAAACAAAGATGTGATAGAGCCGCATTTCCAGTTGAATTAATTGATTTTGTTCTCCTGTGCAGTTATAGCGCAAACCTTAGTCAATTAAAAGTTACAATTTTAAATGCTCCAATTTGGTATGCTTAAATTGCTATAGACGAACATCTTGAAACATTTAATTTTTAGGCAAATTTATGAACAGTTAATATCTTCTAACAGTTAGAAAAACAGAACAGTAATTTGACATGACGGTACGAAAAGCATTTTAATGTAAAACATACTTGAACCGAATGACATGCTTTACCAAACTTTGTAAGTGGCGTAAAGTGTAAATATGACATTTTGCGCAGCGGTTTAGCATATTCCATATGCCAGCCCCTCACAGTGTTCCAATTAAAGCAAGAGCTGATTTTGTACTCCGATTGGCGCGTTACATTTTTCTTTCAAACCATAATAATAAAATTAATAACGAAAATGATACTTGTAATGATTGTAACAAAAAACCAGTATCTATATATTAACAGTCAAAAGCGAGATTCATTCAATGTAAAATTCCTGAGTTAGAAAGAATTAGTAATATGTCATTGTTTAAATTGAAATGTTTATCCTATATAAAAATTACCCGTGTGCTCACATGTACGAATATTTTAATTATAATATATATATTCAAAAGAAAACGAATAAACTAAAGCAATTATTATATGGTGAAGTAAAAAGAAAAAAAACATATTTCGAACCTGAGAAGAGACAACAGCCTACATAAACATCCTATTTAAATGGAGAAACATCAGACACAGCCATACAAAAGCCAAGTGACTAATGTTTCACTTCCATATAACCATAAATCGTTCATGGTTATATGTGGACTGTAAAAGAAAAAAGTTCATCCATTCCTAGTGAAGATGGTTGGTATTCGGTGTTTTACTTCTCCTAGATATTATGCAAATCAAGGCTGATGAGCACTATGAATAGAACAAAAGAAAGTTGAAGCAGCATTAACACGCAAATTTAATGCAGCCAAAACTACGTGTGTTATTCAAGAAAACACATCAGCAATCAAAGAGAAACCGCCGTTTAATATGGACATCAAATATTATTCACCAATGTGCATATGTAAGTTGTCGATCAAATTACGTAGGCCAATCGACCAGACGGATAACTACTCCAATGAGAGACCATTGTTACTTAAACGCCTATTTTAAATCAAATGGTGAATACACGTCTGCTATTGCGCAACACATCGTCGAAACATCACGCGTATGTTCTCCAGACGTAGCATTCAAAGTAATTACTAAATGCAAAAACAAAAGGGAGCTAGCCACATACGAAGCCTTATAGATAAACAAATTGCAGCCGGATTTATGCGAGCAGAAGAAGCATGTTCAGGCATTGAGCTTGAATACGACAATGAGCAATTATTTATCAAAACCAAACGTAGATAAAAGTAAATCTTTCGTTTGTTTTTTCTCAATTCAGTGTATTAAACAATTACGGTCCCCAGGTGATTTGGTGCGCAGTTTACGAAAGTCCAAACTACGAGTCAACCGAAGAAATCTTACAAGATTGGCGTATTCCAAAATTGATCAGTTGAAGGAAGATGAAGCAGTGCTATAGGCAAGAATCGGGTGTGCATCTTGTGTATTAGTTGAACTAAGTCTTTTTGCAAGAATGAAATTTCTGATGATTTTGCTGGCAGTTATGACGAATGATATAGCAAAAATTTTAAATAAATTGGAAAAATGATACAAAACCGTGAGTTTTGTGTGATTTTATACCGACCGATTTTGATAAGTGTGTGTTTAATTTAGCAAAAGTGCTAATCGATCAGCTAACAATGGAGGCACTATCGATGGGCCGAAATTATGGAATACATACTTCTAATAAATGCGATGTTGATTTTGAGGCGGCATTTGAATTGTTATTTGAACAAACAGCTGACTTGGAGCCTACCAGTATTGATTATAAAAATTGGTTCAAGGCCACATTAGTTGATCAGGCTTCAAATTTGAAATCGTCTAAATGCGCACAACAGCATGCATTAACAAAGCAACATCGAAATGCGCTTAGAGGTATCAGCAGAAATGCAGACATCAAAAAAATTACGTAAGAGCGTAGTTACAATGGACAAATCTGACTACCTAAAAAAGATAGAAAACGTATTAAAGGACAATAAAATAAATTCACGCGTCTAGACGATAAATCAAATGATATATACAAAGTGGAACGCAAAGCATGTTCAGGCATTGAGCTTGAATTGGAAATGAGGCACGAAAATAATTGGCTGTTCACTCATTTCATACATTCTCCACGGTAATATTTTTCTAGTTTGTTTTGCCTTTCAATTTATATATGAAGAAATGGTTATTTATAGATTAAACGAACTTTGGTTGCGCGGGTGGTGATAACAATTATTATAATCAAGGTTGCGGTCTTGATATAAACACCTGACCCATTAATTACTTACATATGTCAGTATAAACTAAGAATTGTATAGTGTAGAAAAGGCAATTCATCCAGTAAACCGGTTTCGTCCTTATTGGGAACTCATCATGTACTGGCCAGAATTTGCCGCGGACAGGACCGAATCTGAGCACGTCTGTTTCGGTTATTTGTGGATATTTGAAAAGAATAAGAGAAAGAAACGTTTCGGGTATCTGATGTACTTTTCTTTTGTATATGGAAGGGTACTATGAAATGGCATATATATATATATATATAGAGAGAGTATATATATATATATATATATATATATATATATATATATATATATATGTGTGTGTGTGTGTGTTACTTTTAAATAACACGTTCAATTCATTTATTTTATTGTTCTAAAAATGCTAAAAATAAGCATCCATGGCCTTTGTCTAGTAATCATGTTCTAACAGAGCAATTAAAATTATTCTTAATTCAATGCCGCGTTTTGCGTACGCGGGATATAGTTGTATACGGGCAGTTACTCAAAGATCCGATTCTTCACACTTTCCGATTTTGTTTTGTCTTTGATCGGGTTGAATTCGTTTCTTTCAACTGGAAATGCGGTTCTATCATATCTTTGTTTACTGGCGACGTTTCGGTGCCTACTTTCCAGCACCATCCTCAGGCAACACAGTACAAACTTCACAATAGCAGATTTAAGCAAATGTGGTAACCTCGTTCCATAACCATTCTATTTATATATAGTTGACTCAACACTATTTTTAATCATAGAATTTGTCTCAGTAACTAAACTCAATATATAACTATTTATAATTAGCAGACCAATCATTACCTCATCTATCTCAAATTCCCGGTATACGTAATCTCATCTCGTATGCAGAATATTGTAGGGGAGAGAGAATTAATTGAATTGTACACACCGCAACAAAATTTCAAAAAATTATTCTTGTCAGGTTGGTATACGTAGTACTTTGGCACTTTGTTGGCCTATTGGTCACTTATTACCAGTAGACATTCTATTCCTGTACTGTTTGTATCAAATGAATGTTTACAATTTTATACATGTTATGCGTAATAATACTTGATTTGTGCTACCAATAAAAATAGTTTTAACTAAAGATTTTACGTCATATGATTATTTAATCCCCGAAAAGGTGGTAAGCGGGCATGCAATAGTTTTACATTCCAATTCCTGGCATTTATGATTTGCTCGCGCTGAATCACTGATTTTTGTCCAACGCAGCTCGCCAATGTTTGGTTTCTATAAGACATTTTCAAAGCTTTGGCAAAAATTACCATTTTTAAACATTAGTGAGTAGTGCGAAAATATCCACCTAATATAATAACTTTATCCGTAATGAGACACGAATAAATGTAACAGCGAATAGCACATTTGCTCAATAAGAAAAGACAAACCCGTCTGAAACTAGGTGATTGTTTGACCTTTCGCTTTCATTTAAGCAGTTACTTCGCATTGCCATCATTATATGAAGGATGAGCCTAGCCAATCTACACTACACGTGTGCCATATTTCACTACATAGTTGTTAGATAAGTAGAACTAGCACCGGAGAGAAGCGTTGACGTGACAGCACAACTGTTAAATATACATTCATATACGTGCTTTTATAAAAAGAAGATGCCTAAGCAGATTTAACTTTGCCTCAACATTAGGCAGCTTATACCATAGGTTTTAACTAGCAAAACGTTCCTTTGTTAAATAGGAAACGGTGTGGCGTGTGTAAGCTATTGATTGGCTATATTTATTAGAAGTTCCAACTCCAAAAGTGCTGACCAGTTAGGTCTAAAATTCCAGACATTCGCCAGGATTGACCCAGTAGCATGGGCATTCTGACTTTGGAGGCAAAACTGCTAATCCTGGTTAAGAATATGGTCCAGAAATGGAAACATTGATACTTCTATTGTCGAAACGCTCTTTATTTTTTATTTTTTCTACTGATTACTCTAGAAACTCCATTCCTTTTCATTTATGCCATCATTTATTAACGACAGGGGCAAAAAAATTATATGAAAAATTTGCTTCATCAACCTATGGCCCACTCACCCTCATAGTCTGGTTACTATGCTGCAGGCTCATTCTCGTCTACAGTACGCCCGATTACCAAAATCCGGCTGGAACGACTATCCTTGGCCAGTGAAGTAAAAAATCCGACCAAGTAACGGCTTTAATAATAGGAGTTACAGACTAGGTATGATAATCTATTCTTTAAATCAAGTTTGCGAGCTTGAAGTAAACACATTGTATTTAACCAGTCATCGAACAACATAACAAAACTACCGCCAGTTCAATGACTGGTTAAACACATTGGATTGGTGTTTACCACCACCCGCACAATCAAGTATTGTTTAATTCAGTAACAAAGTTCGATGGCGATGGTACATGGAAGTAAGACCGAATAAACTTTATCGGATCTTGAACTTTAATCCTGATTTGCGCCTCCTGATTTAAAGAAGTGTTACCACCACCCGCGCAATCAATTATTGCTTAAATGATAATCTATTGCCGACTTAAATAGCCTCATTTGATACAGTGAATATACAATGAATATAAAAATGTACAAACTTATTATTATGGCACGTAAGCCAAAATTTCACATACAAGAAGGTGAAAATGTCTCTGAAGATTTCGCTATTTATTTATACACCATTCTGAGAGCCAAACTAATCGAGGAATCAATGAAATAAAACTAAATATATTACATAACTACAGTGCTAAGTTCAAATGTGAAAAAACAACTGATTATAAAGCAAAAGTAAGGCAGCCTAGAACAAATCACAAAATTATGCAGTTTTAATCGAGAAATAAAACTAAATAATTTTTCGCTATCCTAATCAAAATCTAAATAACGAAATAGATTTTGCTTTATACTACGGAATTTTCATCGGCGTTCTAGTTCTCGAATTTACTTCTAACTAAATCTCAACCTTACGTTATTTAGTGCATTTATTCGTAAAAAAATTCAAAATATAATTTGCAGACATAAACAAATTACATACGGCGGATTTCAAACACATTGAAGATTTCGCAGAAAATATGAGGAATGAAGAAATTAAAAATGTTAGAAAAAGGCATGATAAGAAACTATCAAACTTGGAAATTAACTGCTCTTTGAGAAATAAGAGAATTGATGCGGTCATGTCTAAACATTTAGTTAATTAATCGAAAATTGATTTCAAGGAAGACAAAAAACAAATTCTTAATCTTGGACTTCAAACTGCAATCCCTATTTATAACTTAACTATGAATAATATAATTACGGAAACAGAAAAGATTGCCCGATTCCTCCCAGACAAAGATAAACCTAGTAAAAAATTAGTTCAGTTGTGACCAGAAGGATAAACCAAAGGCAGCATGAACGGAAAATATAATCTCATGCACATTCGTTTCGTGCTTACTGGCGACTCATCAGTAGGAGCCGGTATTACGCCCTTTAATCACTATATATTTGGTAGAAGAATGAGGAATAATAGGACGGTACAATCTCCTAGACGATTGTGTAAACCTGTAATAGTGAAGCTAACATAATTTGAAGTCAACAACAATACGACTTCAATGCTAACTCATACTATATAATATATATACCGAGTCTGTAAAGGATACTAACACTATGGCCATAGTATCCTTTACAGACTCTATCCTCATCCCTATACTCAGTCGAATGATTAACTTATTAATCATATTGTCGTTGACTTCAGATTATCGACCACTAACTCCCTAATTTGTCGTCTAAGAGTACAAACTCCTATCGTCTTCCGTCACTGTGGTTAGAGCGTAACCTAAACTCACTGTCAGTCTGAAGCAAACTATTTATAATTACAAATTCATGCTGCTGATTGATACAACTGAGCTGTTACTAGGTTCGCAAAACCAATACATACTTGCATATATATTAGTTCTTCGCAACAAACAGTATTTAACTGTAATATATTGAATTGAATGATGTCATGCTTACCGCGAAATATGATAACTGATATCGATGAAGGCCAGAGTGTATGGTTTAACTGGAGTAACAGGTGTTCGGAAATTGTTGTAATTCTCATTTTGGGTGGACTTTAGCATAAATTTATATCCATCAGGTTGGTATCATGTACCGACTCGGAAACCATAGTGTTAGTATCCGGTACTCATCGTTTTCACAAAAGGTATCAGTTACTAACACAATGGCCATAGTGTTAGTATCCTTTACAGACTCGGTATATATATTATATAGTGTGAGTTAGCATTGAAGTCGTATTGTCGTTGACTTCAGATTATGTTAGCTTCACTATTACAGGTTTACACATTCGTCTAGGAGATTGTACCGTCCTATTATTCCACATTCTTCTACCAAATATATAGTGGTTAAAGGGCGTAATACCGGCTCCTACTGATGAGTCGCCAGTAAGCACGAAACGAATGTGCATGAGATTATACTTTCCGTTCATGCTGCCTTTGGTTTATCCTTCTGGTCACAACTGAACTAATTTGTTACTAGGTTCGCAAAACCTAATACATACTTGCATATATATTAGTTCTTCGCAACAAACAGTATTTAACTGTAATATATTGAATTGAATGATGTCATGCTTACCGCGAAATGTGATAACTGATATCGATGAAGGCCAGAGTGTATGGTTTAACTGGAGTAACAGGTGTTCGGAAATTGTTGTAATTCTCAATTTGGGTGAACTTTAGCATAAATTTATATCCATCAGGTTGGTATCATGTACCGACTCGGAAACCATAGTGTTAGTATCCGGTACTCATCGATTTCAAAAAAGGTATCAGTTACTAACACAATGGCCATAGTGTTAGTATCCTTTACAGACTCGGTATATATATTATATAGTGTGAGTTAGCATTGAAGTCTTATTGTCGTTGACTTTAGATTATGTTAGCTTCACTATTACAGGTTTACACATTCGTCTAGGAGATTGTACCGTCCTATTATTCCACATTCTTCTACCAGATATATAGTGGTTAAAGGGCGCAATACCGGCTCCTACTGATGAGTCGCCAGTAAGCACGAAACGAATGTGCATGAGATTATACTTTCCGTTCATGCTGCCTTTGGTCTATCCTTCTGGTCACAACTGAAATAATTTGTTACTAGGTTCGCAAAACCTAATACATACTTGCATATATATTAGTTCTTCGCAACAAACAGTATTTAAATGATATACCTAGGTTTGAAATGGATGTGTGCAAAGCGGTGTTAGCGCATAAAGAGGTGAGATGCAAGTCGAGTTATGATCTGAAATGCTTAAGAACGGAATTATTATCCAATAAAGTAATATGCCTTAAGGCGGATAAAGGTGGTGCAACGGTACTAATAAGCCAGTCAAATAATGAAGTTATAGTATATGAACAATCAAATAATTTCGAGGTTTATAATAAAATAAATAAAGATCCGTTCTTCATACCTAGTCTCTAATACTCAAATGTATACAAAAACTTATCCCTGTCCCCTCTCTGCGCACACAACTACTTATAAACATGTGTATTTTACTAAAGTGACATTTATTGAATAACTATAAGCACACTTAATGTATTGACAAACACGCCTATCACTGATATCTATATTTTAATTTCTGTTCCGGACGCATAGAAAGATCAACAAATTTTGAATTCAATGTTGCAGTAATCCTCACATGCCCCCCAGTTCACCTAATTCCAACCAGCTTGCAATCGGTTATAGACAGAGAGATTAAAAAACTATTGAGAGTCTATAGAGTATTATTCTATCGTTTTGACAAGACCGAATACGGAGTTTACACTAACCAAATCGTCTCTCAGCCAAATACACATTAATACTCATATCCTATATAAATTAGTTTCTCAATTAAAATATCTGTATCGTATATACCTATATAATAAATTTTATATTTAGTTACTTATTCATAATTACATATATACTCACTTCATATATAAAAAGAAAAAACATCCATGTAATTCCATAGGCTATATATAATGTATATATAGATAAGCATATAAGCAACCATGTGGGTTATTCCCACATCTTTTATAAATATCTTTATATACTTCATATATATACCTATCTATATATATATACCTACGTGTATACACTATATATATAAACGAATATATATATATATATATATATAAACAGCAATCTTTTATATTTAAATTTTATTTTTACTTATTTATATTTAAATATACACACACCCACATCTTATAAAATATCCATTTATACATACGTCCACACGCTATCTCAGTATATATAGATAAGCATATAAGCAACCATGTGGGTTCATCCCACATCTTTTATAAATATCTATATATTCATGATATATATATATATATATATACGTGTATATACCATATATATAATATGAATCTCATACAAGCAACACTGTGAGTCCCGCAACGGATAAATTATATCAGTCAAAATACTTTTTATATATCTCTTTTATTGTCTATCTATATACCCCTAGATATATGTATATATATATATATATGTAGATATATGTATCTATAGGCAATTGAAATGGGTTCTTTTAAAATTCAACCACTTACAATTTCTCCTTGCGTGTATAGTATATATACTAATTTTAATTACAATTTATATGTATATATAAATATCAAAGTGTATATATATTCCCGTCTACACCTCATATATATATATATAATTATATATACATAATGCCTATCTCAATTCACATAAGCAACCATGTGAGCTTTTCTCACCTTATATATAAAATCTAAATATTCTTCTACATATATATTGTTAATATCTAAATAATCATTTAAGCAACCATGTGAGTTCACCCCACATCTTATATGAATATTTAGAATCATCCATATATATGTATTTGCGAAATATATATATATATATATATATACCCATATTTGTTAAATATCTTTAGATAAACATATAAGCAACAACGTGAAATTCTCTCACATCTTATGTAAATTGAAATGTTCACCATATATATACATATATAACTATAGCCATATTACCGCTCTCTAACTCCATCTTATTCGTTCTGTTTTTCCCTTTCATAGTCGCGGTCTCTTATTTAGATTTATTGATAGCTCTGATTCCTCTAATCTACGTTTCTTTCCATTCGAGAAGGCTTCATTAAATATTGGGCCTAATGATTTTTCTACACATGTCATATTCATGACGTTCATTCCTGATTTTATTTCAATTGATTCTCTAATCAACCTGGTTAATCTATTTCGGTTACATAGTGCAATCCGTTTACAGCCGTCCCAGTTTATCTGATGACCTGTCTCCATTGAGTGCCTGGCTAGATCTGATCTATGACTATGTCTGTATTTGCATGCAGTCTTATGTTCACCTCTACGTACCTTTATTGGACGCATGGTTTCACCTATATACCTAAGATTGCAATCTTTACAAGGTATCTCATAAACCCCTGATGTGTTGAGATGTTCTAATTTTTCTTTCTGATTCGGTAACTTATTGCCTATTGTAACTGGTTGTCTTAACACTGTTCTTATGTTGTATTTTGTTGCTAAAAACCTAATCTTTCTACTTAATTTGGAGTCTGGTAGAACCAGAGTTCTGTGCTTATCTTCATTATGATTATCTAAATCTCCTGCCCGTTTCTCCTGGGTTATTCTTCTATTAAATCGCAATAATGTCTCCTTTATGATTTTCTCAGTTAATTTTTTTGGATAACCATTTATCCTGAATATGTCTTTCAATTTCATCAGTTCTTTATCCCTATATTTTAAATCCACTATTTTAAGACTTCTTATTATCATAGATTTTAGAATGCCTATTTTCATCCCAAACGGGTGATTAGAGCAATAATTCAGGAGGATACCAGAATAAGTATCTTTCCTGTAAATATCTTTCTCTAATGTCTGACCCATTCGATTTAATTTTACATCTAGAAACGATAATTCTTCTTTGTTTTCTTTTTCCAATGTGAATTTTACCTCTCCCAGTTGATTAGCTAAATACAGAAAATTCTCCAACTCATTGTCCCCGTGATTCCAAATTAGGAAGATGTCATCTAGGAATCTTAAATATAAGCTTGGTTTGAGAGGAGATCTAAGTAGGAGATTTTTTTCTAAATAATGCATATAAATATTAGCGACTGGGACTGATAATGGTTGTCCCATAGGAACACCCTTAACTTGAAGGTAGAATTCATTTCTAAATATAAAGTATGTAGAGGACATACAAATTTTTAACATTTCCATAATACTACTTAACATCATTTTACTCCCTTCTAGTATTTCAGGGTATTCCGTTAGGCAACGTTGGACACACTCTAATGCAACCTGTACCGGAATATTTGTATACATAGATACCACATCCAGGCTTGCCAGTTTATCATTCTCTAATAATTTATATTTACTAATAATATCAGTAAAGTGATAAGTATTCTTTAATGTATAATCTAGAAAATAGGTGTATTTTCTTATTCTATGGCACAGAAATTTGGACATCTTATAAGTTGGAGAATTCTGGACATTGACAATTAACCTAAGTGGATTATCTTGTTTATGAATTTTAACTAGACCATACACTCTGGGAGAGAGTGAATCTCTTTGTATTAATGATTTACCAAGTACTGAATCCAATTCCCCAGATCCAATCATTTGATTAATTAAAGCTTTAACCTCACCTTGTAATTTGTCCGTTGGGTCCTTATTTATTTTATGGTAAACTTCTTTATTATTTAATTGTACGTACATCTTATCCTCATAATCCCTCTGGTTTATTAGCACTGTTGCTCCACCTTTATCTGCTTTAAGGCATATTATCTTATTAGATAACAACTCCGATCTCAATCTTTTGCTGCGTTTGCATGTAAACAATGATTGCAATATTAGCCTCAGAGCATGCTCCATCGGAAATTAGCAAAAATGCTCGTTTTGATCAAGGAAGGTCGAAACGCGTCAGTGCGTTGCGGCTAGCGGTAGTTTTGTTATGTTGTTCGATGACTGGTTAAATACAATGGGATTAGTTTAATACTGTTTGTTGCGGAGAACTAATTTATATGCAAGTATGTATTAGATGTTACGAACCTAGTAACACATTAGGTCAGTTGTGACCAGAAGGATAAACCAAAGCCAGCATAAACGGAAAGTGTAATAACTTGCACATTCGTTTCGTGCTTACTGGCGACTCATCAGTAGGAGTTGGTATTACGCCCTTTAACCACTATATATTTGGGTGAGGAATGTATCGTCCTATTTTCCTACATTTCCTCACCCAAATATATAGTGGTTAAAGTGCGTAATACTGGCTCCTACTGATGAGTCGCCAATAAGCACGAAACGAATGTGCATGAGATTATACTTTCCGTTCATGCTGTCTTTTGTTTATCCTTCTGGTCACAACTGAACTTAATTGTTAACTAGGTTCTCAACACCTACTACATACTTACCCTGTAGTTTTACAGCTATTTCCTCACAATTTGTCATTTTTTACTTTAATATTCTAACATTTAAATAAATATTTCTTACTTTAATATTCTAACATTTAAATATTTGTGCAGTACATACGTGTTCTGTAAAAGGGTGGATTTTTAATAGTACGTAAAAGGATTGTTTTTAAAGTCCGAACACATATTAAATGGTTACTGTAAATATGATGTCCCTACTTCGCTGATTTTTAGCTATAGCGGCCAGCTTTGGAATCTATCTACCGTGATAACGGAGGGTTCACTGCCCTAGGCAACAAACTATGCTGTGCTCGCTACCTGCAATTGGCGATTCGAATAAATAGGTACATAAATATGTATCTATCACAAAAAATTAAATAGTCAATTTATTAAACCGCTAGTGTTCTAAATGAAGACGAAAAATTTTTTTTGAAATTGATCCTTCGGAGTAACGGCTAAAATTATTTCGCTAAAATTTTGCAGATTAATTTAAAAGTAAATACGCTTCACGAATGTAAAAGTGCAACCTTCCGTTGACCAATTATGTTCGACTTCGGATCAATATAAAGAGTTCGGAAGCCCATTTGTTTTTGCTCGCGTACTCTATAATCAGTAGAAACTAGTCACGACACATTCGATCGAGAACTCCTCGTCATCCATGATGCACTGCACTACTTCATTAGTGACATAAACTACAGCAGATTACCTGTTTTTACAGTTCATGCACCATGAGTTAGTGTACTTTTAAAATGCGACTTCAACGTTCACAAAAAACCCTGCAAGAGTGGAAGGACAGCTGTCACATCTTAGTGAATGACAATTCAAACTTTTTCACATAAATGGTGGACAAAACTTTATTGCACTTTAAATGCCAGACATCTCGCTACAACTGCCTTCGCCTTCGCCATATTCGGTCAACTTTGTGACTCTCAGCGAACCTACATTAGCACCATCTCTCCTACGGCGGCAATCACATCCAAAAATCAGTAATTTGCCATCCCATAAGACTTTGGAAGGGTTTATCAGTTTTCTTCCTCACGTGTACACAGCCTCAGAAGCCAATTTCGACCACCAGCATTCAGGAAAATGGTTTTGACCCCATTCACTCTTCTTTTTCTCCCACATATAAAGGCGGCTCTCAAACCTACTACGGATTCTACTTTGGGTCATAAAAATTTTAAGAACGCTAAGCGATGGGTCTCCCAGTCAGTTACACGATAGAAGAATAAAATCACGCGACACACTCATTCTAAGTTGTAACATTTCCAAACGAAGACGTGCCTAGCCATAATTTACATATACATAGTTCATCTGACTCAGGTGTAAGGTTTTCACTACCTTAAAACCATGATCGATAGATCAACCCGATGGTATGCGGCGTTACCCCTGGCACCATTTCTGCAAATGAAATCACTAATGCTTTTATCTCTAAAGAGATTGTATATTATGGTGTTCTAAGCGAGGTTATTACTGATAAAGGTATATGCTTATAATCCGCTTTCTTTAGAACTACCTTGCGATTCATGGGATGCAGGTTATCAATGCCGCGTTTTGCGTACGCGGGTAATAGCTGTACACGGGCAGTTACACAAAGATCCGATTTGTCACTATTTCCAATTTTGTTTTGTCTTTGATCGGGTTGACTCATTTTTACTTCAATTGAAAATGCGGTTCTATCACATCTTTGTTTACTGGCGACGTTTCGGTGCCTACTTTCCAGCACCATCATCAGGCAACACAACACTGATCACAATAGCAGATTTAAGCAAATGTGGTAACCTCGTTCCAAAACCATTCTATTTATATATATTTGACTCAACACTATTTTAATCATAGAATTTGTCTCAGTAACTAAACTCAATATATAACTTTTTATAATTAGCAGACCAATCATTACCTCACCTATACCTCATCTCATCTCGTATGCAGAATATTTTAGGGGAGAGAGACAGTATCGAACCTTTTGTTATTTGTTATAACTGTATTGCTACTATGTCACGGTAATCAAAATTTAAAAATGCTAAAACAAACCTTGACTGTCATATACTGTATTTTATTTAAAGCCGGGAACTCTAATGTATACAATGGTGTGTGAGGTATTGCGCACATAGCAACAAATTAGTTCAAATATGGAGCAGCAAGTAACGCAGATGGATGGAGAGTGAATGTTATATCGACGCTTAGGTGAACGATTAAAGAGAGAAAGATAGAGATAGTCTGGACAACTAACGTTTTTCAAAAAACTAATCGTAAGCACAATGCGAAGTTAATCAACTATTGGAAATAATTGCATAAGAATATTTGCTCATATGACTAAAATAATTCATTATATCTATATACATATATATCTAAATATAATATCGTAACACCTTTATATATATATATATATATATATATATATATATATATATATATATATATATATATATAAATAGAGAGAGAGAGAAAAAGGACCATTGATAATTATTAAATATGAATAATTTCTATTCTTATTATATATTTATTTATTACGTTAGTCACACCTTATATCAATATATAACATACATGTCGATATGCATAAAAACATATATATGAATATAAACAACAGTGTGAGACCAACTTCCCTAATCCTATAAATAAATAAATAAATATATATATATATATATATATATATATATATATATATATATATATATACGTTTGCATATTTCAAATTATTGTTTTATTCTTTTCTTATTGTTTTTTTTATTTATCAATTAATCAAATTGTATATTTATTTATTCACACCTTATATAAATATATAAAATACATATAAATATGTATAAAAACATATATATATAAATATAAGCAACAGTGTGAGTCATTTATATATATATATATATATATATATATATATATATATATTATGTGTATAGAATAAACCTATCAATCTACCCATAGGCCTATCTATATATCCGTCTATCTATCACATTTTGGTTTCCTCTTAAAAGGATACATGGTAGCTATTAACCATGAATATCTTCTCTATGACTAACGTATTATACATTTATTAAGATATTCCTACCTTACATAAATATAGAAAATATAAGCGACAATGTAAGTCAAATGTGTCTTATCTAATGTTCTATCTACTAACCCTTGCTAAATCGGTATACCGTCTTTTGGAACATTTTTATTGAGAAAAATAAGTATATAGGAAATTGATATTGGTACAGATCATTCGCAACCAGTTTTCTATAAGCGAGGTTTTTTACTTAGGTTCCCACTTAATTCATGTTCCGCAGCCTCACGTTTTCTGACCATAGAAAATGCTTCATTAAATATTGGGCCCAATGATTTTTCTACCGATGTTACATTCATTACACCTTTTCCTGATTTTATTTCAATTGACTCTCTAATTAGTCTAGTTAATCTGTTGCGGTTGCATAACGCGATGCGTTTACATCCTTCCCAGTCTATTTCATGACCCGTTTCCTTCGAATGCCTAGCTAGGTCTGATCTTTGAATGTGTCCATATTTGCAGGCTGTCTTATGTTCACCTCTACGAACCTTTATAGGTCGCATGGTTTCGCCTATATACCTGAGATTACATTCTTTGCAAGGTATCGCATATACTCCTGATGTCTCGAGGGGTTCTACTCTTTCTTTTTGGTTAGGTAGTTTATTGCCTATAGTAAGCGATTGTCTTAAAACTGTTTTAATATTGTATTTAGCTGCTATTATTCTAATTTTCCTGCTCAATTTAGAATCATGTAATACCATAATTTTGTGCTTCTCCGGTTCCGTTTCCTTCTTTACTTTGTTTATTATATTATTGTTAAATCTCTGTAACATCTCATCTATTAATCTATCTATTATACTTGACGGATAGCTATTTAGTTTGAATATTTTTTTTAATCTCCTCATTTCCTTATCTCTATTTTCTATATCCACTATTCTAAGACTTCTTAATATTATGGATTTAAGAATGCCTATTTTCATTCCATATGGGTGATTTGATAAGAAATTAAGAAGTAGTCCTGAATAAGTCTCTTTTCTAAAAATATCTCTTTCCAATCTGGAACCATTCCGTTTTATTTTCACATCCAAAAAGGGTAATTCATCATTATTCTCTTTTTCCAATGTAAACTTTAATTCACCTAATTGGTTGGCTAATTCGAGGAATTTATTTAACTCCTTATCCCCATGATTCCAAATTATAAACATATCATCCAGGAATCTTACATACAAATTTGGCTTAAGAGGAGATTTTAACAACAGATTTTTTTCAAAATAGTGCATAAAAATATTAGCAACCGGGACTGATAGTGGTTGTCCCATAGGGACACCTTTAACTTGTTTATAAAATTCATTTCTGAACTTAAAGTAGGTGGAGGACATACAAATATTTAAAATTTCCATAATACTACTTAACATCATTTTACTACCTTCTATTATCTCTGGGAACTCTGTTAAACAACGCTTCACACTTTCTAGTGCTGCTTGTACCGGGACATTAGTATACATCGATACAACGTCCAGGTTAGCCATTCTATCATTATCATTCAAGTTATATCTACTAATAATGTCAATAAAATGATATGTATTTTTTAAAGTATAATCTAAGAAATAAGTATATTTTCTAATACTGTTGCATAGAAATTTCGACAATCTATACGTTGGTGAGTTTTGTATATTAACGATTAATCTAAGTGGATTCCCCTGTTTATGAATCTTTACTAGACCATAAACTCTCGGAGGGACTGTGTCACGTTGTATTAATGAATTCCCAAGTCCTGGTTCTAATTCCTTCGACTCAATCATTCTATTAATTATAGTCTTAACTTGTCCTTGTAACTTATCAGATGGATCTTTATTTATTTTATTATAGACCTCTAAATTATTTAATTGTTCATACACTTTCAATTCATAATCTGACCGGTTCATAAGTACCGTTGCACCACCTTTATCTGCCTTGAGGTATATTACTTTATTGGATAATAATTCTGTTCTTAAGCGTTTTAGATCATAACTCTGCTTGCATCTCACCTCTTTGTGCTCTAACACCGCTTTAGACACATCCAATTCAAACCTAGTCTTATCTTTTTCTGGGAGAAACTGGGCAATCTTAACTGTTTCTGTAATTATCTCATTCCTAGGTACGTAATCAATAGGGATCGCAGTATTAAGTCCAAGATTAAGAATTTGTTTTTGGTCTTCCTTGAGATCCACTGATAAATTAATAAACGTTTGACATGACCTCTCAATTCTCCTATTTCTCAAAGGGCAATTAATTCCCAATTTTGCTAGTTTTTTTCAGTGCCTTTGTCTAATTTTTTTAATTTCATTATCCCTCGTTTTGTCTGTGAAATCTTCAATATGTTTGAAATCCAACATACCTAATCTCGCCAGTAATATGGACCTTATTTTTGTCTTCTCTCTAATCAGTTCAAATTTACGTTTGTTTAGTTTCTTAAATCTGCTATTATGATCAGTGTTGTGTTGCCTGATGATGGTGCTGGAAAGTAGGCACCGAAACGTCGCCAGTAAACAAAGATGTGATAGAACCGCATTTCCAATTGAAGTAAAAATGTGTCAACCCGATCAAAGACAAAACAAAATTGGAAATAGTGACAAATCGGATCTTTGTGTAACTGCCCGTGTACAGCTATTACCCGCGTACGCAAAACGCGGCATTGATAACCTGAATGCTTACACACCGCAAAATATTGAGTTCAAAACCTATTTGAAGATCAAATATGATGCGACAGTGGTCACACTTATGAATCAGTACAAGCGGAAGAAGATGCAGATTGTTAGGCAAGTGGAAAATACCTCGTTCCTTAATAAATGTTTAAAATTTAATGTTATACCAAAATGTTTTAGATTTAAACTTTCATTCGTTTTGGATAAAGTAGGAAATACTCTTAAGCATGAGCTTTGTTTACATTTAATAAAAATATCGATTAAGAAACTAAACAAACGTAAATTTGAACTGATTAGAGAGAAGACAAAAATAAGGTCCATATTACTGGCGAGATTAGGTATGTTGGATTTCAAACATATTGAAGATTTCACAGACAAAACGAGGGATAATGAAATTAAAAAAAATTAGACAAAGGCATGAAAAAAAACTAGCAATATTGGGAATTAATTGCTCTTTGAGAAATAAGAGAATTGAAGAGGTCATGTCCAAACGTTTAGTTAATTTATCGAGAATGGATCTCAAGGAAGACCAAAAACAAATTCTTAATCTTGGACTTAATACTGCGATCCCTATTGATTACGTACCTAGGAATGAGATAATTACAGAAACAGTTAAGATTGCCCAGTTTCTCCCAGAAAAAGATAAGACTAGGTTTGAATTGGATGTGTCCAAAGCGGTGTTAGAGCACAAAGAGGTGAGATGCAAGCAGAGTTATTATCTAAAACGCTTAAGAACAGAATTATTATCCAATAATGTAATATGCCTCAAGGCAGATAAAGGTGGTGCAACGGTACTTATGAACCGGTCAGATTATGAATTGAAAGTGTATGAACAATTAAATAATTTAGAGGTCTATAATAAAATAAATAAAGATCCATCTGATAAGTTACAAGGACAAGTAAAGACTATAATTAATAGAATGATTGAGTCGAAGGAATTAGAAACAAGACTTGGGAATTCATTAATACAACGTGACACAGTCCCTCCGAGAGTTTATTGTCGAGTGAAGATTCATAAACAGGGGAATCCACTTAGATTAATCGTTAATGTACAAAACTCACCAACGTATAGATTGTCGAAATTTCTATGCAACAGAATTAGAAAATATACTTATTTCTTAGATTATACTTTAAAAAATACATATCATTTTATTGACATTATTAGTAGATATAACTTGAATGATAATGATAGAATGGCTAGCCTGGACGTTGTATCGATGTATACTAATGTCCCAGTACAAGCAGCATTAGATAGTGTGAAGCGTTGTTTAACAGAGTTCCCAGAGATAATAGAAGGTAGTAAAATGATGTTAAGTAGTATTATGGAAATTTTAAATATTTGTATGTCCTCCACCTACTTTAAGTTCAGAAATGAATTTTATAAACAAGTTAAAGGTGTCCCTATGGGACAACCACTATCAGTCCCGGTTGCTAATATTTTTATGCACTATTTTGAAAAAAATCTGTTGTTAAAATCTCCTCTTAAGCCAAACTTGTATGTAAGATTCCTGGATGATATGTTTATAATTTGGAATCATGGGGATAATGAGTTAAATAAATTCCTCGAATTAGCCAACCAATTAGGCGAATTAAAGTTTACATTGGAAAAAGAGAATAATGATGAATTACCCTTTTGGATGTGAAAATAAAACGGAATGGTTCCAGATTGGAAAGAGATATTTTTAGAAAAGAGACTTATTCAGGACTTCTTCTTAATTTCTTATCAAATCACCTATATGGAATGAAAATTGGCATTCTTAAATCCATGATATTAAGGAGTCTTAGAATAGTGGATATAGAAAATAGAGATAAG